>OMLP01045953.1:8930-28142 GCA_900302685.1 Spondyliosoma cantharus
TAAAGTTATGCCACTGCTGCTTCGTCTGTAGACTTGCCACTGTTTGTTGTTTTGTCCATCTGTGAGAATCAGTGTTGGGCATGTTACTTTTAAAAAGTAATTAGTTATAGTTACTAGTTACTTCTCCCAAAAAGTGACTGAGTTAGTAACTGAATTACTCCACTATAAAAGTAACTAGTTACCAGTTACTCTCCGTCTCCGTGTCCTTCTTTGTTGGCGGACCTCATATTAGCCACACCTGGCCTGCTATCATCATCAACAGTGTCAACAATGGTGTTTTTGTTCTTTTACCTCAAGGAGATTAAAGTAGTGTCTGTACTTCCACTCTGAAAATGCCAACTTTCCCTCCGGACTCGCCATTGCTGCAGCTTACCTCTGCTAGTTTGTGTGTGTGAGGCTGCTGTGTGCGTGTGTGGTTTGTGTGTAAACTGAACACTGCCTCTGATTGGCTTACAAACTCTGACTCTAGCTTAGCCAATCATCATCACTTATGTGGTTGTCTGGCCCCTCCCTCCTGTGGCTGAGAGCCAAGTCGGATGACAACAGCTTCAATGAGTAGCTCCAGTTTATAACACGCCACATTTAATTGCTGTAACTGTAACGGTAACGGCGTTGTAGCTATGGAAATAGTGATTAGTTAGATTACCCTTTACTGAATAAAATAACGCCGTTAGTAACACCGTTTATTTTAACGCCGTTATTCCCATCACTGGTTATCATAATCTTTTCTTTACATGTTAAGACCATGGTAAGTAATATTCAGCATTGTCTGGTAAATCAGATTAGATTAGATTGTAGTTAAGAAAATGTGAAGTGGCAAAAGAGAGCCATGGTGGACCTCACAGGACCTTATTTCATTCAAAAACTGTACAGTAGTCAACATTTAAACCTGTTTGAGTTGTGCCGTGAATTACACATGTGAACGTGGTCAAACGTTTGCATACATCTGTACAAAGCATGTGTATCATGGCAGTTTTCAGTTCCAATGATTTCTACCATTCTCATTTTTTTGTGACAGCATGAGTGGAACACAAACTGCTTCACAAAAAAAAATGAAGTTTGGTTCAACAGTAACTGTAATAACTGAAAACTGCCACTATATTTGATCTTTACAAGTGTATGTAAACTTCTGACCACGACTGTATGATGTTTGTTAGTTTAAAAGACAAGTCAAGAATGTCACTGTTTTTTCTGTAAAATATCATCTAGTTTTGTGTTAAACCGCTCATTGAACTACATCGTCTCGCACCAACACCAACATAGTCAACATCTACGTTTCTATGTATCATTCTGATGGAACACTGACTGCAAAGTGTAATAGATGTAGAAAAGTGACATCATCTGTGTATAGATCGCTTTCACTGTGCTGACAGCCACAAAGGAAACATGTCAGTCGTTGCGCAACCAAAACAGGAAGAGGCATTGTTTTCCCCAGACTCTGTCCTCAGGTAACGATGGAACAACTGGGAGAACTGTGGGAGGCTTTAAAGAACCCTACTGATGGAGGAGGCAAAGAAGGCGGAGAGGGAGAGTGATGAAACTGAGATACAACAAGGGGAAACGGATGGACATTCATTTGATGTAAAGCGGGACAAGTGGTTAGAGGAGTGTTTCGGAGGGTCCAGCTAACATTGGGATTGTTACGGTTGTTTTCTGCTTTGGACAGTAGCTAATGCTATCTTGGCAACAGCAGCACCAGTAAGACAGTAATGCAACAGTAAGACTACAGGGAAACACCAGGACAAGGGACATTTTTGAAAAGTTGTCTATTTCCACTTTAGGGTAATGGACTATGTGTTATGTATGTGTTACCACGGTTACCCTGAATGCAGACAGTGTAGAGGACAATGAGAAGGCACTGTTCTACGCACAGAGACGTTAAGTATAAGAGCACATCATCTAATTTTGGTCCGAACTGGACCAGGCCAGATGGTTCCCGACGGGTTCGGGTTCACGCTCTGATTGTTACACAGATTTTTTTATGAGGCCGCTGACGAGAAGCTTTGGTCACATTGTCGCCCATTTTTGAAGTTTTTCTGCGGCCTGTTTGACGTAACAAGGCGCATCTATCGTCATCTGGAATTTAATACGGTGTGCCCTGTGTGCTGATTTGAAAAGAGTGTCTTGTCAAATTCTAAATATATTCTGCAGCCATGACATAAATTGAAATGAAGTGATGGAGAGGAAATACACAGTCGACACAAGGGATTTGACCCAGCGCAGCCCTGGTCCTGTGTCACTAACTCAACATGAAGGCTAGTTAATATTATGGCACGAGCACTGGCCATGTAAATAAAACAGTGGCTAAGTGCTTTTGGCCGCGTCCAGGGATTTCTCGGTACAGTAGGGCTGTCCCTCTGTCTGTTACAGCGCCACAACATTAGAACGTGTTCCCCACCATCCCCGTGCACGCCTGTCTGATCCCATCCCGATGGAAAGCTCAGGAGGACGAGGTGGGACAGCTGGTCCCTGCGTCAGGAATCCTCCGGCTGTGCGCGACGCACAGGCAGAGATCTCAGCACAGTGCAACGCTTTCAATGGATGAATATTATATTAGGCATAAGCAGAGTCGCATTTGGTTCATCTGGTTCTCTTCCTTTATCAGATAACAAGAAAAATAATAAAAACTAATTGGTGTAAAGTTGATCAAAGCTGCAGATTGATGCTCAATTAATAGTTTTGTTGATAAGATCTAATCTTGTTTTAATAATTCCCTTCATCAGTCAGTTCACACTCGGTGTGATAATCAGCTTCTCCCAATTTCTGATTTCAGCTAAACACACCTTTTCTTATCCCTTCGAGGACTGTTACGAGTGTGTCAACTGGCAAATGTCTTAAATGCTCGAAATGCGCTTTTTGCACACACATTAAGCAAAAAGTCACTGTAAAAGGTGCATTGCGAGCTAAAACTCTTTTACTATTTTAAACAGTGGCTGTCCTGTATATAATAGTATACGTCAGCCTCTGTGAGCTGACAGTCAGCGCAGTAAAGAGAAAAAACAGGCTGACCAGTGTGTGATGTAAAATCTTAAAACACTCGCTTGGTTTTTTTAATCTAACAGTGGTTCCAGCTATCAAATCCAGCACATTTTAATAATATTGCTCATTTAGGTGTCGAGTTCAAACCGAAAAATTGAAACAGCTTCTCACACAGGATT
Organism: Spondyliosoma cantharus; assembly: GCA_900302685.1. Classification (NCBI taxonomy): domain Eukaryota; kingdom Metazoa; phylum Chordata; class Actinopteri; order Spariformes; family Sparidae; genus Spondyliosoma; species Spondyliosoma cantharus. The sequence continues at coordinate 12,089 of OMLP01045953.1, forward strand.
GTGGGGGGAGAGAAGAGCTTGTTTTATCACGAGCTGCCCTTGCAGTAAGTTGGCATGGCTGGTGGAGAAAGGAGAAAGTTTTGACAGCACATGAGCAAAAAGAAAAAAAAAGAAGACACAACAGAACTTTCTCTCCTGTCAAAAAGGATTTGGCCTGAAGTGTGCAGGTGCTGTTTGAAGAGTTGTGTGCTTTACTTATCTACAAAATAATGTAAACTGGATATTTGGATATTTTCTGGAAATGTTATCTAGAGAGGAGAATGATGCCTTCGTGGCTTTTACTGGTAGCATTGCTCTTACAGGTCGTCTACGATTTCTTTCTCTATGATTATCTTTTTAAATCATTTTTACATTTAGGAGCACTATAAACTTATTCTGATTGGTTTATGGTTTTATGAAATGAGTTGCTCAGTCAATCAAAGTTGAAATCAAAATCAAATCAAAATGCAACTCAAAGTTTTTTACAAGTGGCTGAAAAAAAATGGGATATTAAGAAAACAAAAACAGGTTTAGAGACGAACGCATGACAACTGCAAAAAATTGAATACAATAAAATAAAATAATGAAAGATAAAAAAAAGAAACAAGCTATACAAATAATGGAAAAGATAAGTTAATAAGTTGATTTAAAAATAATAAACTGTAATAATAATAATGGTAAAATGTAAATACAAATCTATGAAAAATAAAGATACAAAGAATACAAACTTATGATCAAACATAATAATAATGTCGTTAATTGATTATTCTGCAAAATCTTCCCCTACTGAGCGAACTGCATGCTGTATACGGCTGTTTGAAGGCACGCTGGCACTACCTCTGTTCTGATCCTAATTAGCAACATTGCTGATGTCACGTCGTTTCACACCTGTGTTTTGGATAATTGTCCAGGTGTACAGCGCCTGGCAGCATAGTTTTTTGCCAGAGCTTGCCAAAACTTTGAAATTAATTTAATCGAGCTGTCGGCTGCTTGTGGAGTGTTTGCTTTTTTCTCCCCCACCGGAAGGTTAGCAACGAGCCCAGTTACTGCATCCCATAAACCAGTCATTAAATGTTGATGTAGCCTGCTTCTTATAAATGGTAAACACAGGGGGACATATAGGGGGACTTAAAGAAAAGAAGAAGACTGGTAGATACTTATAATACTAATTGAATTAATAATTCAAGTTTAAAATCTTTCTAAAGTTTGGCTTTACAAAAGTTTTTGTGGAGGGAAATGTTAAAACGTGTTTGTTAGGCCTCTCACAGTGTGTTCTAAATAATAGTGATAATACTGCTAATGAAACCTTGTTTACAAAGAACCCTCAAATTGAATTCTTTCATATTCCCTCTTATAAAACAGGATGGTAAGAGTTTCTATCTTTGGCTTGATGTGCAGCTGTTTTTAAGTGTGTGTACATTTTAATAAATTGATTTGAATTATTTTTGATTGCTGTATGTCTGTGAACTATTGCTGCTCAGTGTCACCAGTGCGTTCCTGGGACTTGTGCGTTTAATACCCACCAGCAGACCAAATTTTCAGGGATAATAATGAAGTTATTAAGTCTAGAACTCAATACAAAAAGCGTTCCTTCGAGCAAAACATTAGCTGTGAGATTACTGGAAAAGAAGCAACTAATAAGACGATGGCAGGCTCCTTTCAGTTGTGAAAGCAGCAACAGCTTCTGCTCTGTTCTCCCCCGGCCGCTGCTGAAGCTGTAGGTTAATGTTTCTTCCTGTCAGACTCCACTTCTAATCTAATAACAAAGAGCCTGAAGCTTCGCCTCATTAGTCACCATGCAAACAAGATCACTATTGATACCTCTTAACGAACTGCCACCTCGTCACTTCGATTTCCTGTTGACTCACTCCAGACAACGAAAAATCAACATCCAGCAATTAGTTTCTGGGCTGGAGGATCGGCATGCGGGGCTCGGGTGCGGTGTAGATATTCATTACGCTAAATGGGGCCTGTCTTGCTGCTGTTCATCGGTTCAGTGTTGTCACTCGTCTGATTGGGCGTAATGGTCCTCCAGGGCCGGTCTGAAGACGATGACGGAGGAAACAGGCCCGGAGGCAGAGACCTCGCCTCAGGATGTTCGATCTTGAATTTACTGCAGCAAACTCTGGGCTCTCCATCCAGGATCTCACATCGAAAAGCACACCGAGATGAAACTGAATCAGTCTGCTAATGGACAGTAGAGCTTGCACTACGTGATGGCATAGACATACCGTTATTATCAGTGACTATACAGTAATTTAGATTTACAAGTTAAATACTTAAGGGAAATGTATCTTTGTATCTATGTATCCAGTATCTTTGTGTCCCTTCATTGACTGACTTCCTTCTCAAATTTCTGTGTTGGACATGTTGCAATCTCACTTCAGGTTCAAGTTTCAAGTGTTATGTTGTGACAATGGTGTGCTTATGCTCCAGTTAGGTTTAGGCACAAGCACCACTACATTAGGGTTAGGAAAAGACCATGTTTTGGATAAAAAATGCATGTTTTTTCTCTGGATGAAAAACCTGCGCCAAAATAAATGAGGATCAAATGATTCGCATGTTCCAAATGGCAGATTTGGCAAACAGCATTCAGAAATGCCAGAAATCATTCTCCACATCCGGACCAACGTCACCATGAAAGTCATAAACTTACAAAAGATATTTGCCTTTTCAATTCTCTTGCTGAGAATTACCATTCATGACAAGATTGATACATTCTAATGTGTGTACGCTTTAACTCTCAGCAAGAACACATCATTGTCAAACGTTTCGTTTAGTTTACGTTGCGTCTGACATGCCGTGCATTTTGATTTACATTCAGTTTAAACGACCCCAACTAAACCCACTCGGCGTAAGGTCCTCTGTTTACGCTCTCTCTTCTCGTCCAAGTCTCTTCCTCCAGCATTGGCAAGGTTGGGATTTCTCCGTGTAACTGTGTAATATTCATGTCATGTCTCTAACTTTTAGCAGCGCTGCCTCTCCGTGTCGTGTTCATTCTCATTATGGCGGCGCAGCGGAAACGACAAGGTAAAAAAGCCAAGACCATTTTTTCATATCTCCGTACCTTCCTCTCCGTTGTCATGTTGAGGACGAGGAAGATAAAAAAGCAGACCGCGACGAGATCAAAATGAGCGCATAATGAAGAACATACTGTTCGGACTAATGGAAGTTTTTGCCAAGCACAACCTGCTTTTTTCCTCCTCTTATGTTACGACTCGTATGTCTGGACTATTATAAAATCAGTTTGCTGTTTGAATGCTAAAAACCAGGCCATTTCGCTCTTGAAAGTTACAGCTTTATGGAAAAGCTCCAGTTGGCATTTCTGTGACCGGCTGAAGTGGAGGGGGGAAAAAAAAGGCCAAAAGCTGTTTACATCCATTTAGCCACTTTCCTTGCTTCTCGTTTCTTATTTTCGGCTTTCGCTCCATAATAATAATAATAACCTCCTTCTGTCACAAATACTACTGGCCTCAGCAGAGCGAGTCGCAGAGAGGGAGAGAGGAGACACTTGATAGACTAAGCAGGCTGTGAGCAGAAAACTCAGACTGCAGTATCAGTGAAATTAATTGGCGAGCCATTAGCTGGGTGGCAAAGGTGACTAATTTCTGCCACTGCTCCCTCCTACACAAATACACCCACAGCCAGACACACTTACGCACACAGAGCCACTTCCATTACTGCGGCTGGGGTCAAGTGCATGTGGTTGGTCGATGCAGGTCGCATTGGACGCCGACAAAATGTCTGGACTCGGATATGCTAAAGCAGAACAGTTTAGGAACCGGGCCGGGACCAGAGAAGGGGAACAGTTAAAGGTTAAAGAAGGGGGGTGGATTAATGTAAAATAGCAATAATAACCTGAACATTATTAACAGTTGCATTGTTTTTCCACTGAATAAACAACTTTAACTATTCTAATCTGAAATAATATCAATTGAAAGCTGCAACTTGTAAAGAATTACATCTTTTTATGGTTGTTTCACATCTTTTTGTGGCCTTTGTTCATTCCTTGCAGTTGTTATTAATCTCTATGTGGTTGTTCTGCTTCTTGTGGTCCTTTTTAATCTCTTTTTGGTCATTCTCAGCCTCTTTGAGGTAAATTTTGATTTCTTTGTGGTCGTTTTTTTCATCTCTTTGGGTTTGATATTTCATCGTTTTGAAGTTGTTTTGCATCTTGTGGCCAACTTGAGTTTCTTTGGTGTCCTTTTTCATCTTTTTGTGGCTGTTATCCATGTCTCTGTGGTTGTTTTTAGTCTCTTTGTAGTCGTTTTGTGTCTCTTTGTAGTTGTTTTGTGTCTCTTTGACGTAAATATTCATCTCTCTGTACTTGTGTTTCATCTTTTTGTTGGTGTTTTGCAACTGGTGGCCGCTTTATGTTTCTTGGTTGTTTTTTTTATCTCTTTAAATTAATGAATCATCTCTTTTTGGCCGTTTTGCATCTTTTTTTTTTCCTTTTGTGATTGTTCATTACATGTAGGTGTTCTGCGTCTCCCTGTGGTCATTTAAAAAAAATAAAAAAAAATAAAACTAAAGTTTTGGTTGTTTGTTTGTTGTGTTTTTTTTATCTCTGTGTTGTCGCGTTCTTTATGTCTCGAATTAATTTCCATGTGTTTGTGGTCATTCTGCATCTGTTGTGGCAGCTTCAAGTCTCATTTTGCATGTTTTTGTAACCACTTTGTCTTTTTGTGCTTGTTTTCCATCTCTGTGGTTGCTTTATGTTATTTTTCATCTGGCTAATTTTGTGTCTTTTTGTCATCATTTGAACGACTTTCCAACAAGAAATGTAAGCTGTCACTTCATACAAAGGTTCCATCCAGGGGCCCATTCAGTAATCCAGACAAGATAACGCAATTATCTATCACTTTACGACTCTAGGGGGAGACCAATCAGATTTCATGATGGTGCCACTACTCTCGTCCTGTCCCGACAATCTCGCCCTCCTCTTTGATCCCGCCTCCTCTTTGCTGATCTCTCCGTTTCTCTTGTCTTTCTCTCACCTCCTTTTTCTCTCTCCTCTCTGCTTCGCTTCTTTCCTTTGTGTACAATAAATGCAAAAGGCAAAGAAGGGGTACTTGTGATAGTGAAAGAATGAGGGCAGTGTATTTGTCATGGTGGAAATAGGAATACAGTACAATGCCACAGCTGAATAAATCTTTTCACATGATGAGAAAAAAACATCTCAGTGATTGGAAACAATGTTGAGGCTCACTGGCCGGGAGTCATTCTCCAAAAATAAACAAAACAACCCGATCCTGTCTTATTAGCTCTTTTTCAGAAAAACACCTTATTTTACACCATTTAGCCAACCTGGGACTCAACAATCAACTACCTTTCTCCAGAATCACCTTCCGTACCTTTAACAAGTATAAAGAATCTGCCATACATTACTGATTCCAATCAATCCTCAAAACTAGGTCCAGGATCAGTACTATTGATACTTAAGGTATTGATCTGTCTGCCCTGAGGGAGAAGGAAGGAAGGAAGGAAGGAAGGAAGAGAAAACTGTTCACACCATTTACTCCCACAACAGACGTTGTAATACTATGACCCCTTGTTCATGTGAACCTATAGTTAGGGCTGTAAATGAAGCTGTAATACACGTCTTAGTCATGTTTTAAACATTCATCAAGCTGCAGTGAACGACCCGTGCGCTGTCGTATCACCGCCAGTAACAGCACCAGTCTCCGTCCTTCCCTCACACAAGACCAGGATTCGGCAGGTCCATTTGCAGCAATCATTATTTCAGCCATTAGCTGCTGCATTAGCCACCGGAGGCATTTCTAAATCAGCTACATATAGATTTACAAACACACATACACACACACGCGCGCATATCGCTGAGTCCATTAGGGCCCTACGTACAAATCAAGCAGGAAATACAAGCCCTCGTGCTCCATCACTGAAAATGAATATATGCAAAACAAAGAGCTGCTCCAGCTTTTAAAACATCAATCGCTTAACAGTCTCGAATTAAGACACGGGATACAGGAGGCAGGATGTGATGTCAACAGGTAAGCAGAGACGGCAAGGACGACAGATGCAGAGAACTGAAGGTCAGACATCCTCAGAGAGTTTGAGTTAGTTGAATTCAGCTCTTATTTTGAAAGTCTGATCATGCAGTGAAGTTTGCTTCTGGTGCATAATTGCTTTTGTTTCTGTTAAGTGACAGAGCTATGAATTAGATCAACCTTTTGGTTCCATACCATGCGTCATACAGTATGCACACAAACCTTTTTTTTTCATTTTTTGGCTCTGCTTTTGCGAGACGCCACTCTTGACAGATTTTCCTGACACTCAGTTGCTGAGCAATGCCGGGAAACTCCCGCAAGGCATCGCTTTCTCCTTTTGTCTGCTGTCTCATCTCTGTCTCTTTCCCTTGCTCAGGACATAAAAGTGGTACTTTCGCTTTCAGGCAACCCTCAGAAAGCCTGTTAGGTATCCGACTAGAGACAGCCGAGTCAAACAGAGAGAGAGGGAGAAAAGAAGGAATCCGAATAAATGAACTTCAGAGACTCTCGGCATCATGGGGGAAGACAGGGAAAGTGAGCGCCACAGCCAAACACAGAGAGCCTGCAGGATAGAGGGAGGCTAAAATAAGACAGAGGAGGGGATATTAGATGGTGAGGGGAAGACAGCTAGACAGAGACGTCTCGTTGTCCAATCCTCACCTTTTATCCTCTTCTCCTTCACTCTTACAACCGAACTTTCTCTCTTCGATATAGTTTATGTTTTGTTGCCTAGTCTAAACGGGGATTCTGCTACAGAAGATTATCTGTTAACATTATGTCTGTGTATGACTCAGGCGTGCAGCGAGGACCTGGCAGTTTTCATTCTGAAACATGTTTGCGAAGTGCCGAAGAAAATGAATATCAGAGTCTGTAGAGTGCTGTCAATAGCCACAAACTGAAGATCATATCAAGAATATTTTGAAGTGGTTTTATTCAGTGTTCAGTGCAACTAGTCCTTCAGGAAAAAGGTAAAAGCTGCTCACAGTGAACTCCATGGATAACGTGGAGGAGCCGTGACCTTACTTCTTGAAATAAACACTGCGGTTGACTTTCAGTCTTTAAGATCCACCGCTTTGGCCCAGACTGAAATGTCTCAAAAGCTTTTGGATGGATTGCTGTGAAATCTGGTTCAGGTGTTCAGACTTTGCTGATCCGCTGATCTAGCGCCATCATCAGGTCAAAGTTTGCACTTAACCATTAATGGGGCTTTTGCATACACTCGTGCTGGCGATAATCAGGGCATTTTTCAGATTATTGGTGTCTGTGTTTTTGTCTCTGATAAAATCAATTTAAAAGTTCAATACTTTGGCTCCTGGTCTCGCTCAATGTCCAATCGACAACACACTCTGATTGGTCATATGTCCCGAGTAGTAGCTTATCAACGCTGAATAATAGGAATCTGCAAAGTAACCAGTAACTAGATTTATCAAATAGATTTGATGAAATTGTTAGTTTATCCCATCACTGATTATTCTTAAATTTTTATCTTCACTGCAGATATCAGTCATCGGTCTCCTTGATTACTAATAAGTGTTATCGACGCTGAAAAAAACATGACCCTGAGTTTTCCTTCCTGCGGTATCATCAAAGGATTGCAACTAACGAAGCTCTGCTTGTTGTTAAGTTACTTGAAAGCCAGGCCGTGCTCATCAGGAACACAACCATTTACTGGAGGTCAACTGTGAAAGCAGCTTATCATGTCCTATATTGATGTTTGTTGTGAGGCGATGACCTCTAGTGACTGTAGTAATTATTAAGGCAGCATAGGGGGAAGTCTGGTGAAGTACTATAAAGAGCTACAAAGTATATGGGGAGATGGACAGCAGGGATAAAGAAGCGCATCGCCTTCATCCAGGAGAGCGCTGTTAGAGTTCTATGTGAACCCAGATGTCAATGGTGAGTTATTTTAACTTACTAACATAATGAAGTTACGTCACATATGTAACTCAATTTATGTCACTTACGTAACGTAACGTATCTATTGGATTGGTTGCCACGAAACTTGGTTCAGACATTTATATCCCCCTTAAGATGAACTGCAATAACTTGATGGAGCGTTTCACATCAAGGATGTTGTTATTATAAATGAGAGCCCCAGCTGTAGCCTTCTTTGCGTTTGTGTTGTTTCTACAGTTTTGGCCAGACTTGACTTGACCGGCAGGCTTCTAAGTCTATCACAGTCTGTTGATTACTCACTCCAACTGCTCACCTGTCACACTGGAGCAGTTACGGTGGACCCTAAGGCAGGAGGCGGCAGGATGAAGTAAAAATGGATGAAGTTTAATTCAGGATCAACGGAAACACGGGGAACAGGCAAACGCAACAGAATACCAGGAACGGGAAAATGATGGGAAAATGGGAGATGACTCGACAAAGACTGAACTAAAGGCTGGATTTAAAAATACAAATCAAACTAAAGAGGGGATGAGGTGCAGAAAAATCCCAGGAACAGGGAGGGAGCTGATAGGCTGGAGAGGAACACAGGGAACAGGGCTGGGCCAATTAGACAGCTACAAGATGCGAAGGGAAAATAGGCGGGTGAGGAGCACAAGAAAACATGAAGGAGAGCAAAAGACACCACCAAAAGAAAAATAAACACAGAAACACAAGTAAAATATGAAGAATGAAAGTGAAATGACGTGACCATGATGCCACCACGTCTTTGTTGATTCTTTGTTCTTTGACCAACAACAGACAACAACAGCATGAGCCCGAGAGCAAGAAAATCCCCCAAAGGAGAAACAACAAAGATAATACCATTGTTTTCATTCATAAACAACAATGAAATGCAGTTTTCACAGGTTATTTTGCATTTGATTATTGTCACTAAACTGAAAGTTGCATTCCCATCAACTGAACAGCTGTGCTTTTACAGTATTTAGAGATATAAATAGACCACCTGGGCGGCCCATTAAGAACCACTGTATCATAAACTAATGTTGTCTACTGAGGCAAGCAGCTCAGATGGCGAGGTGAGAAAACATTACAGACTTTCGCTTTGGGCAAAAAATGCTGCTGTCAGACGGGCTGATACACACACACACACACACACACACACACATATACACATACGATTGCACCTTTGCTGCAGTTTGCACTTGCTGAAATCATCAATTTGAACAGTTACCTACAGAGTGGGACTTCTATTAAAGGATAGTTAATATTCTCAGCCGCTGCGAGTGCGAAGCCTATGAACAAGAGTGTCCTCCATCTTTTGTGCAGCTACACTCTGTGGGTGGAGGGATGTTATAGATAGATGTCCTACATTTTACCATCTTCTGAAATAGTCTCATGACAGATTAGACACAAACTTTTTTCTAATACTTGGTCTGACTGATTCTCGCGATTAACAAACATCATAGTCAGCAACCTACCTTCAGGCTGCCTCTCGTAGAATCTGCCTGCCTTTCTTGAGACTTGAGAGGCATAAAATAAAGTTCAATGTGAACATTAGCAATTAGTGAGAAGTGCTGTCTAAAGCAGGTGGAAGTGGTTGATCTTGTCAGGTTAGCATATGCCATGTCATTTCTTATATCTAAAGAGCCTCTGACACGCATAGCATTGTTCTGGTGATAAAGCAACACTATAGGGTGAGAATGTTTTCCTTATATTATGGAGGAAACTATTGTAGCTAATAGCTGTGTTGCAAAACAAGCCTACACATTTAGCTTTCTTTGCCACAGTATAAACTGATCCATATCTACTTTTTAATTAAATTTGAGTGTGTGGACCCACTCATGACCAAGCTAAGTAAGTAGCGGGCAGAGGGCAGCTTACTGTTGCCCGCTACATTGGGCTTGCTACTCTTTGCTGTAGCTATCATTAGTTGTAGCGACTACCTGCTCAATTAGCCGCGACGCTAAGTGCCCATGTCAGCCTCCCAGTAAACATGCCTGGAAAACAGGCTGGGACTGATCTCAGCCTCAGTTTAAAGACAGGGGATAAAGTATGGAGGTGATTTACAGACGCCTGGGATAAGAAGACACAGCAGGCGGAGACAGGAGAGGCATGAAGCAGCAGAGAAGCATCAGCAGCGGACGACAAAGGCGTGTAGAGTTGAGAATATTTTCCCATCTTACGCTGTGAACTCAGGATTTATTTCAACAAAAACAGAGGTGATTATGAAAAGTCAAACCAAGACTGTTTTGGTGAGTGTCCATTTGTGTTAAGTGACAATGAAATGTGTTGAATTCAGGAGGTGTACGGTTGTACTTTTCTGTTTACTAACGTAAATAGGTGTAAATATATCTCCTTTCTGACATTTTGTGAGCTTATTTGGTTAACTTATTTGACTCAGTGCCAAATTTCTACAAAACTAAAGCTACTAAAACTGCAGTTACCGTCACCTCTTGAGGTCTTAAGTAGTATGATGTGATGAAACAGGCCAGGGCTAGCTGGTTAGCATGCTAACTTAATCAGACATTTCTACAACACAGTACATAGACGTCAACACTGTTGTTACTTCACATTCTGTTGATGTTTGCCAATTTTTTCAATGTTTTAAGCTAAAATTCTACCTATATCTTTCAAATGTTTCCTAATCCCAGAACTAATGAAGTAGAAAATTACAAAAATTAAATCAAGAACGAGGGAGCGAATAACTGGGTACACAGGCAGGAACACAGAGGGTACACGAAAAGCAGGTGTACATGGAAAAAGGGCGGTAAAAAGATAGAGACTGGAAGTGAAGAGTAAAACATGACACACAAGGATAAAATCTACAAAATCAAACAGGAATCAACTAAACCAAAAAACCCAAACCATGACTCTGTTGGGTAAAATACAACAACAAAACACAACACAAGGTAAAACATATAGACCACACAAATAACACGCAGGCCCTCGCTGACATTCATTCTCGCTTCAAATGGATCACGCCTCTTCTGAAAAACTGATTCCAACATCTATCATGTGACTGTATTCCAGCTCAGCACAGATTTGTGTACATTTTTCTTGTCCTATAAACGTAAGTCAGCAAAGCAGCAGAAACAAGACAATGTCATTCCTCATGAGCAAAAGCCTTGACTAAGCCTTTCTCTGTTCATACCACACGCGCACACACACACACACACACACACACACACACACACACACACACACACACACAGCTTGTGAACACACACTCGTGTCCCTGGTCGCTGTTATTAATCACTGAAATGTTCAAATTGCTGTTAAATTGTCCGTTGTGCAAAGTAAACCTTGAGGCAGGAACAGAGAGAGGAACGACGGTGGATTTAAGCTCTGTGCTCTATACCTATTAGGAAATGAGCGTGTGCGTGGGTGTGTGTGTGCGTGTGCGTGTGCATGCGTGCGTGCGATTGTATGCATGTGCGTGTGCGTGTGCGTGCGTGTGAATGTTTTATCATCTCTGAGACTCGTACACAGCAGAGCTCTGATTAATTATACAATATCTGACCTGTTAATGTTCACTTTGTTAAGCTCTCTCCAGCTCTCTTTCTCCTTCTCTTAATCTTCCCTTTTAGCTGAAGTCTGATCCTGTGTTTCAGAGGAAGGGAGATGATTTGCTCGGCTAAACACAGAAGCGATGTTTCTCTTCTTTTTACGCTGTATGTAACAAAGTCTTCTCTCAGAATCTGATTAGACACATTTAGCATGACATGTGGAAAATGAGCTGACAAAAAACAAGAATATCAGGAAATGTTTTCCCTCTCTACTGCTAATGACTTTCTTGCCGACCTCCTAGTTGTAATTATTGGTTGCTTCATCTTTGGGCGACCCAGGTTTGTGCATGTGACAGAATACTGAAAGCCTGTCCTGTATCTCCTGAGCTTTTATCCCGCTCATTTCCATAGCAAAAATATATCTTAAAGGAGACTTAAAAGCTGTCTGGATTATGTTTGCTGTTGTCAGTTTTCTAAAATGAAAATGTGACTGTCTTATTTGATTTTGGGTTGAACTCAAGTAAACAACTTTGGTATAAAAGACTGGAGTTCTTGTTCTGCATCACAAATGCTGTTCATACTACGAGTGGCTACTTAAACAGAGCGAAAGATAGAAGTCAGGCAGAGAGCAGGGTTTAGGCTGCACACTGGAATAGCACTGTTTCTGTTAATCACCCTTGAGCACCAACTGGGATTTCAATGACGGTTTTGGTTAAAAACGGTGTGATACTGGGTCTTAACGCCTCACGACGTCTTCTCGCCCTGTTTTCAGTGTGCCACAATGTGGTTACATCAACATCAGCCTGTCACAAAACACAAATCTATATAATCATTTTTAATAATTTGTTCATTTTCAGAACAAAAGAGAACAATGTTGATTGTATAAAGGTATGACAGATATGCAATAGATGTGGTATGTGGGCCGGATGAACGAATCTGCTGTTGGGCAGATCTGGGTAGCAGCAGTTTTGCTATCTGGGATTTGGTCTTTAAGCGTGAGAAGGTAAAAAAAAGTTTGGACACTCTCACCTTTCTGTCTGGACATTGTGAGGGGTCTAAGATGTTACTCTAAGCAACAAACAAACTGTCAATCAATACATCTCTTGAATCCGACTATTATCAGGCTAATTTGTAGTCTGATCCCTCCATGTCCTTAATCAAGCGGTTTGTTTCACCTAAACACAACCAAGAGAACTTTAATTGTGCTCTGGCTGACAGGAGCAGATATTGTAGGAAAATAAATGATATATCCTCACGTACAGTGTGTATAATAATCATTTTGTAGATCCAATACATACAGTAACAGTCCACCAGGATTTTTGAAGCTGAAATCAATATTGCTATTAAAGTTTCAAAAGAAATCTGAGAGTAGTAAATTTTCGAATAAATACCTCGCAACCTTTTACGTTTCCTCAAAAATGCGATTTCTATAAAAAACTAGCTGTATATGTATATACATTTTGGACACAGAGATAGATATTAAAGTGTTGATAGAATGGCATTACTGACACACTGTGTATCTTTTTTTACTGAGAAACAGACATTTTCACAAAAAGACATTTGAAAAAAAATTAGACAAAATGAAAAAAGGCTGTTGGGCTCCGTGAAAAATTATTCAGGAAAATAAATGTTTTGCTTCATTGTTCAGGAGGCCACATGTTGGTTTTAAATGTAATGTGATGGATGTTTTGTATTACAATGTTTCCTATTTCCATTTTTGTGTTCATATTTGTCGAATTAAATATTTGTTTGAAGTTAAGCCTCCAGCTGTGGTTTATTCTAGAGGTGATGCTTCAGGGCTCAGGTTTGATTTGATTTAAAAATCAGCACTGTGGGTTGAATAAAGCCAGTGGAAGGTCCTCATTTGTATTGCAACACAAGAACATGCATGTATTTCTCAGAGCGTGTGTGTGCGTGCCATCAGAGTGATCCCTTACGCTCGGTTAATGTTGCTCACGTCCTTGAGTTACAAATGCAAATGACAGCGAGCTCCATTTTCCCCCGATGCACAGCTGGAGAGGCGTTTTAAAGCATCACTCTTCACCTCCGTTCACCTCCTCCGTCGATCCCAAGCACACGCACGACACTGTGGGAGTGTGCGTGGTGTTTCGGGCTGTAATGACGAACAACTCACATGCATTAAAAGTTTCCACCTCTTCCCCTCACGCCGCAGACGGGCGTCATTTTCACACAGGAAGGCCACAACCTTGACTTGATTTATTTACCTCTTCTCCCTGCTTCTGCTCCTCTGGTGTCTCTTTTTTCCCTGTTTTGTGTGTGTGTGTGTGTGCGTGTGTGTGTGTGTGTGTGTGTGTGAGAGAGTCTCATCCCTCTCTCTTCGGGCGTAAGTAAACACTCTGCACTTTTAGGGCCGTTTAAAAAGTCACCCTGGCGAGCGGTGAGATGGCCGATCTTTACTTTGACACCGAACAAAACTATACACGAACCCTGACGGATGGTCCTGACCTCGCACTGCTGGGGATGACTGTAATGCGAGTGTGTACGCGCATGCGTGTGTGTACCCACATAAGCGACCTTTTGCAGCAGCATGACAAGGCCATTGATCCTGGCCTGTAATTGGACAGCATCACATCCAGAGCAGTGTGTCTGTCTGTGTCTGTCTGTCTGGTGCAACACTTTGTGTCTAAGTGTGAATATGTGCACATGTGTTCTCAGAGCACTCTTTGCTTTCACTGGAAAGGTTCACTGATCTTCACACGACTTCAGGGCAAAATCCTGATTCGTATTCAGAGAGGTTGACACTTTGACACAGTAGAGTAGAAAAGATGCAAATAGGATAATCCTTCCCAGCACATTAAGGTGAGAGAGTTGAGTTGTTTCCATTTTTTTCCTCATGTGTCATGTTGCTTCACACTTCCTGTCTTTGTCTTTTTTTTGCTGTGTTGCTCGAGCATTGCACTCCTCTAACACTGTTGGACTCATTATGGGCAATTTAAAAACAAATGCTCAAAACTGATACAGCAGAACAGAAGATAACATCAGTTTTCATTCAACATACTCTACTCTACGTCAGTGTTTTTCCCTCATTGACTTTCCTCGTCAGCTCCTTAGTCCTGCAGTTTTCCCAATGTTTGTATTTCTTCTTGTGTTCCTTGTTGCTCCTTGTCTACCTTGGCTACCTTTTGGATTTCTCTTTGCTCTTCTTGGATTGCTCCTGTTGGACTATTCATTATTGTTAACATTTGTTTATTCTGCTTCCTGTTTGTCTTGAGCTCGCAACATTAATCTCATAGTCTTAAATTGCGACATTATGGGAAATTTAGGATCTAGAAGATTGGCCATGGATCTGTGTGGGCCTCTGCTGCATCAATTTTGACAGTCCTTTTTTAATTTGTCCTCTAAGCTCCTTAGAAAGAGCAATAGTAAATCACTCGAGCAGTGTGTGAAAGAAAGCAAGATTTGTTCACTAGTGGTTCCGACTCCCGGTCACCTCGCAGAAAATGGGCTGCAGTCAGACGACTAAAATAACTCCTCACACTTCACCAATAACAAGAGTTTCTCAGTTCAACAACAGTCTCCTACTGGCAGCAGCTCATAGATGGTGCTAAATGTGTCCAGTACAGGAAAGTGTAGATACAAGGCAAAACCCGACTTCAGGCTGTTTGTGCTGTATCAGTGTGTGCATGTAAATATGATCCCACTGCTGACACTGACACTTTCCACTTTCCATTTTATGCCTCCATATTTCCCCGCAGCCTTTTCTCACAATTTTAAGCCGCTAAACTTCGGTATCTGTGGAACCACAGGGTCAGACTGTGTACTTACAGCTCGTATCAACAGAGGAGGGATGGCAGAGAAATCCTTTAAAAAAAGACATTTGCAGAATTTCAAAGTTAGCCTGTATCCCATCTGAATCCACTCGGTGGTTTCATAACTTAAAGCCTGGGACACACTGGAGGATAATTGGGATGATGCAAACATATTTGGTCATTCAGGAATCTACGATCTGGAGCTCAGTTGGCACGGATGCTCATCCAGATGTTAGTAAAAAAATAAAAAGTTTTCAAATTCAATCACAACCGCAGAGACGGAGCCACAAACTGATCTGAGCCGCTTCCATCGGATCAGACACGTTTGATTTTTACAGCCCAGGTGTAGGCTGACGTGCGTGCGTTTTGGATCACAGAGTCAACACGCAGCGTTGTTTGTTTCTGTGTGTTACATGTTAAGATACCTGCCCGTCATATCAGCCCGGAAATCATTTGGGAGGCATGCTGTGTTCGCAGGGTGTGTGCTAAAGGTTCTGCGTGAAGCGCGTTATCTGGCAGAGACACATGATTTTCACTGTGTGTGTGTGTGCACTTCAGAGATTATGAATAAAACAATCCACAGCAGGCATTTTTTTCAGAAAAAGAATTACTCGCATGAGAGAAAACATTTTTATCAACACTAAGAATCCAAATTTGCCGAATTTTATTTCCACGAGTGTAATAGTGCTGTCGGCCCAAATTATCTTTTGATATGTTTATTGTGTGTTTTATCTCTTTTTTTGGCAAACGGATGACGTGCAAAATATGAGTGTAAGGACATCGAGAGAGAGTCTCTAATCACACCTGTACAAAAAGAACAATTGCACGTAATAATTTTTTCCCTTTTATGGCAGGTGGTGACCAGCTTTACGGTGCGTCACCTACATCAACTATG
>OMLP01045953.1:34906-45978 GCA_900302685.1 Spondyliosoma cantharus
TCGCCTCAGGCACATCAAACTCTCAGCATGTAAGGATGAACTAACAGGCATCAAGCAGACTCACACACACATGCGCGCGCACACACACACACACACACAGGGATACACATTATGATCACACAGCCCTATTTTGGTCTGATCCCAACCTTGAAACAACCGACTCTCGACCTGCTGTCACGCTACAAGACCGACACCGGACTTCCCACTGAGACAGAAAGAGAGAGAGAGAGATGTGAAGAATAATGGAGGAGAGGCGAAAATGAGCAAGTGAGGGAACAGAGACGGAGAAGAAAAGAGGGAAGAGGGATGGCAGAGCGGGAAAGGACATGGGGGAGAGAAAGACGAGGCGGAAGGTGAAGCTGAAGAAGAAGAGGAGAGGAGGAAATGAGCAGACAGGAGACTAGATGAGGAAATCAAGAGGAAGAGGCAAGGTAACAAGCAAGGAGGGGAAAATGAAAGGATAAGAGCAAAAAGGAATGGGAAGGAAACAAGGAGAAAAGACGAGGAGTCATGAAAGGGAAAGAGGGAAAAGATGTCAATGGAAAATGAAAAGAAAAGGCATGAGGTGAGGAAGAGAGTAGATTAATGAAACAAGAGGATATAGGAGAGGAAGATAGCAAAAGAGGAAGAAGATGGGAGGGAATGGTAAAGGAAAGGAGAGGCAAACAATGTGAAGAGAAGAGGAGGATGGGAAATTAAAATAAAAGGAGGAAAAACGGTCAAACAAGGGGAATACGGAGTGGAAAGTGTAGAGGAGAAGGGAAACAAAGGGAGGAGAGGAAGGAGGGATTGAGGGGAGGGAACAAGCAGAGTTGAGGAGGGATGATTGAAGGAAAGGAAAGGAAACAAGTAGAATTCAGGTGAAGTGAAGAGAAAAGAAAATAAGAAAAGGTTAAAAAAGGTTAGAAAGAAGAAGAGAGGACAGAAGAGAAGGAAATGAAAAGGAGCCAAAGGCGAGGTAACAAGCTGGGGAAAAGAAGAATGATGAAAGGAAAATAGGAAACAAGGAGGTCGAGAGAAATGAAGACGGAGAGAAGATGAATGGGAGGGAAGCACGGTGAAGAGAAGATGGTCAAAAAGAAGGAAGAGGGGAGGATAAAGGGAGAGGAAACGAGGAATGATGAAAGGAAAAATTAAAGAAAAGAAAAGATGAAAGATGAGAGTGGGAAAATGTAGCGAAACAAGAAAGGGTGTGAGGAAACAGTATGAGGGGAGGAGAGAGGAGGTGGGAGGTGGGAGGAAGAGGAAATGAAAAAGAAAGACTGAGAGAGAAGAGGAAGAGAGGAATAACTCAAGGAAAGGAAAGAAACAAACAGAAAGGAAAAGCAATTGAGAAAAGTGCAAGGGGCAGCAAAAACAGAGGGAGAAGGAAACGAGGCAAGGAGGAGAGGAAAGGAGGAACGACAATGAAGCGTTATCGAGGAGAAAAGGTGAAGGAATGAAAATAAAAGGAAAGAACATGAGGAGAGAAAACAGGGGGAGGGGAAAAGGGATGAGAAAGTGTGGGAGAAAGGAAGAGGAAAATACGGTGAAATATAAATGGAGGCGAGGAGGAAAAAAGAGGAGCAGGAAAAAAAAGGGAGTGAAGAAGCGAGGGGGAGGAGGAGCAGACTGCTGAGTTGTCGAGTGTGTCAACATTTGATAAGCAGCAGCTATCCGCCTCTATCTGCCCGCGGAGGGAAACAGATAAGAGCCAATCTATTCTGATCATATTTACACACACATTCACACACTCAGACGCACACTTTAAAGGGACACGTCACCACTTTTACAATGTGTGGTCATGTAATATCAATCAGGTGAGCGAGCAGCTGGAGTCCAACCTTTGTGTTTCCTGTCACATTTTCACTTTCTGTGTAAAGTGTTTATGGCGTCCCTCAAAATGCTTCATAATCAGTAATGAGGCCAGCTGTTTTTAAAGCAGAAATGTATCGGTTTCGATCTCAAATGTGAATGTTTGCCGTATTTATTTGTCTTACATGCTTATAAGCTGCAGATCTCGAAGATTTGGATTGTCAAACGAGAGAAAACGGTCCACCATTTCGGGCCTTTTTCACTTTTATCTGACATTTTAATGATGAATTAATCTAGAATACTGGGAGTACTGGTAATAATCACTACTTGCAGCCCTACGTGTTAGACTGGATTAGACTGGACTTTATTATTATTGCACAGAGAAGTATAATGTTTCGATATAAAGTACATATACAGTAGGAATACACTAAGATATTTACATATTCATGAACATATATGAGGCAAATATATAGTGGCGGTATAAGTAAAAGTATAGACAAGTAATATTGCCAAATTCTCTGAAAAAAGTGAGCTCATGGTGGTGAGCTCAGGCAGCAGCTCTGATGGACAGCCCTTATTGTGTGATAACACTGCACCTTTCAGTGGTCTTTTGTTGCGATGGGTCCGAAGCACACCTGTGTATTAATCAGCATCTTAATATAGCACAGCTGTCAGGGTAGAAGAAAAGATGCTCACGAACACAGATTTGAGCAAATTTGTGCCAGAAGTCTGAGGGGACTAATTATTAAATCTCTTACTTCAACTTGTGAAACATGAGAGCAAAAAACAAAACAAAAATGTTGCATAGCTGGATGTAAAGTCCAGTGTTCTTTGCATCAGTGTCGCAGCCTACCTGGGGGTTTGCCTGAGTTAAAGTGACATTCCACCCAAAACCTTAAAAGTAAGAAATGGCTGTTAGATGCTCCTATTGCCTTTTTATGACAAAAAAAAATAGCACCAGGGTGACAACATAAACTTTCCTAATTCACTGTGACAGCATGATGTATATCTCTGCTGTCCATCCATAGACACTACAGGATATTCTTTTTGCAAAATGTGACTAAAAACACTTCCACTATCTCAACAAACGTGTACAACCCGCTGAGTTACAAATCAGTGTAGGCTCTGTGTCGTGAGTGAGACATTTTAATATCGACCAGGAAAATCAGTTTGTCCTATTTCTGATGCCAGCAGACCCTGTCCTCATACAGCTACATTGTAATATCATGTGTATTAATACGCATACTACGGTCTGTGATGTGTTGTATGTTTTAAATTCATGTGAAAATGTTTGACAGTCTAAAAATATGTTAAAACTCCTCTCCTCATTAAAAAATGTGAATAAACTGATGTTGAGTGCCTGCACCTCTCCGGACCTGCAGGATGGGGAGGCTGCCGGCTGTGTTTCCCTTTTGTCTGTAAACCATGACACTGCAGAAGTCCATAGGCCAAGAACAGCCGGAGGGGCTTCAAGTGCAATATCACATTTTCATAATGAGAGCCAATGAGCTGTAAATCCCTGCTGACAGAGTTATGGAGCGAGGAGAGCTTATGGGGGCGATACTGAAACTATTAAACAGTCGCCTCCCTCCAGCATAAGGTACTATGTGTGTGTGTGTGTGTACACTGTATATTTATATATGTGTGTTCGTCAGCATTAACTAGAAACAGCTGCATGTGGCGGTTCACTGCTAAACTCCCATCGTGACCCTTAGATTCTCCTGGTTTACAGGCTGCGTTTTCTTTTATTAAGCAGAACCCACATTTTGTGTGTGTGTGTGTGTGTGTGTGTGTGTGTGTGTGTGTGTGTGTGTGTGTGTGTGTGTGCGCGCACGTGTGTGGTTCTTCTCATCCGAGACAAATTTATAGACGTAGCAGCAGATTTGTTTGTGACTCAATAAATCTTTTATTGTTTTATTGTTCCAGAGTTGTTTTATGGTTAAACACCGTACTGTCAGGATCTACTGATTGTGGCGAAACTGCCGCAAAAAACAAAACAGATGTTCCAAAAAAAAATGTAATTTATCAAACGTTGGTAAAATGTAAATATAAATATTAAACACAGGCATGATGTAACGTGCAATAAAAACAAAAAATAACATTAAGAAATAAATTATATATAGGAAATATATGAATGTATAGGATATATATGAAATTGTGTTCCTGAATCCACACTTAGCAACTCTTCAGTTTTATTTCCAGGTGATCCGTTCAAGGTATTGTGCTAAAGATACTGATTATAAGCTAGAATGTGATCAATTTATTTAAAACAAGATGTCTAATTATAGTATACACAATAAACACATCGTAGAATGTGCAATAATCTATGTAACAAAATATATACGATATCTACGGGGCAGGATTAAATAAATAGATTTTTGGTAAACAACTAAGATGACTTAACTGCCATGTGACTATTATCATACTATACTATTATCATAATTCAGTTGGGTATTAATATTTCATCATGTATTTAAAGATTATACATTTAATTTAGATTTTCGATTTTGAAAAAAATGCATTTAAAGATGCTTTTTCCTGACTTTCAATGGTGGTAAGTGGCGACTGAAATACTGTCACACACATACACACATTCACGCTAACGTTGCGTGTATCTGAAGAAAACACAAATGAATAAATCATTTTTTATATATATATATAAAAAAGTTGGAACATGACAGAAAGAAAAACACTGACAGAATTTGTGAACAATGATAAGGATGTGACCTTTAATTCTCCTCATGAGGAACTGAATGTCGTCCTCTACAGGAACGTGAAGAGAGCAGAATAACTGAGGCCTGTGACCATTCTCTTGTCTGGCATAAGGACACTTCCGCACAGTCGGGGGATTTTAGGGGGATTTTTATCCGCAGGCAGTGTTTTTAAAGCTCAGCTCAAAGAAAAGTGGAATAAATGCAGCTGCTAAAAGACACAGTTATTGCAAAGAGACTCTCGAATCTCACTGGGTTTCGCCTGCGAGAGGGTGTGTTTGTTTGTGTGTGTTTGTGCCTTAGGCTAATGAGAGCTGACAGTACACACTGGGCCGAGCTGTAGTGCATGCAGTATCAGGCGTGTTGTGAGCTCACACGCTCGTACACATTTATACACATGATTAATTTCACAATGTTGTTCTGAAACAGGGATTTTGTGTGTGTTTCCGTCTCTTCAGCAAGCTACGCACACACATACTCTCTTTAGAGGACAATGCATTGACTTCCATCGACTCTCTACAGCAGGCCTGGCCAACCCGCTGCTCCCGAGCCACATGCGGCTCTTTGCCTGTTTTTTTCCTTACGTTCATATCGCATTTTGTGTTGTTTTTTTTTAATGTGTATGCGTGTTCACAAACGTGTTTGTCGTGGACGCAACATAAAACTGCCCGCTCAGCGCAGCCCTGAATATGCAAATAGCCAGATATGCAACACTGGTTGAAAACCGGCACGAAAGCTTTGTGACCCGGTTCCTTGATCTACAACTGAAAAGGCCACAGATTACGTTCCTCGTCGACCCGTTTAATGCGGAGAAGAACCAACTGAAACCTGCTTTAAGGGAAGGGCCCATTGAGTTCTGGAAAAGTGTGCCAATGGAACAATACCCCAATGTCAAACGGGCTGCGCTCAAGATACTGTCAATGTTTGGGTCAACATACGTCTGCGAGTTTGTGTTTTCTACCCTGAAACACGTGAAATCAAAGCATCGATCTGTTCTGACTGACACACTTGTGAAAGAATTGCTTCGAGTGGCAACAATGGAATACAAGCCAGATTTGAAGAGGATTGTTCAAGGCAAGGAATGCCAGAAGTCCCACTAAGCAACATGCATAGTAAGAGAAAAACGGAAAAACGCGATTGTACATTTTTATATTTTTGTTTGTGGAGAGTTTGTGTGTGTGAGACAGTGCACACAATGTTCATGGTTGAAAATGACTGTCCTGTGGTCTTAGTACTGTGGGAATCCATTTCTGTCATTATCATGTCGGTGTGTGACTGAGCAGAGGTCTGTGTGTGTGTGCGTGCGTGCGTGCACGTGTATGATGTGGCTCTTTGCAGTAACACAGTAAAAGGTTTGGGTCTTAGTCTCTGACTGGTTGGCCACCCCTGACCTAACAGAACTAAACTTAAGCACTAGCTTAAGCAAACTTTACATTTGACTGGGTTGAATATCAGTATTTATGGCAGACACTGAAAGCTTTTGGGTTCAGCCCAGGTTTCATTGCCAAGATCCAGGTACAGTAGCATGATAAATGAGTATACTCAAAGTTAATGGTGGTTTGGCTGCACATTTTGTTGTCCAGAGGGCGATAAGGCAGGGATGCTCTCCTTTTGGGATGTTGTATTCCCTCACCATTGAGCCTTTGCGCCACAAACTCAGGAAAGAACATTCAGCTGGCAGGTTGCACATCAGTTGTTATTCTATCAACATATGTAGATGAAATGAAAATGTAGGTCTATTCAATAAAATCTCCTCTGCCAAGTTAAACTGGAAACTGGATTGGTTGAGGAAAAAGTCTTTAAATAACTGAGCTCTATCAGGAGGGCTCGCTTGGAAAAAAGGGGAATGAAGTCCTTGGGGCTGTTCTTGGGTGAAGAGTCTGTGTTAAAAATGAACTGGGAGAAAGCTTTAGAGAAAATAGAGGGGAAGCTGTAAAAGTGGAAGTAGCTTCTGGTGTCATCTTCATTATAGCACAGGATGGCTTGTGTGGCTCCCCCTTCAAAGTTTCTTTCTAGAATTCAAGCTGCCCTGGTTGATTTATTTTGGGATAAACTGCACTGGATTCCTTTGGTGGTTGTGTTTCTTCCAAAGGAAGAGGCTGTTACAGTTTAAGGGGAAAACTAAAACGTGAACCCAAATGCAGACACTCGGTAGGCAGGATAGGGGGGAAAACAAGAGCGAGCTTCATTCACAAAAAGCTGAAATATACCAAAAGCCAGGAGAACAAATGAAAATGCATCCAAGGACCAAAAACAAAGTAGCAAATACAACAGCTAAACAAAGTACAACAGAAAAGCAAAGTTCAAATCAACATAGAAAAAACAAAAGTCAAAATAATAAACATACCATACAGGAGACACTGGAGGAGACACAAGGAACTTCATGGGGGTACATCAAACAAAACAAACTGACAAACACGAGAGGGAAGACAAAGACTATATACACAGACACACTAATGACAAGATGAGGAACAGGTGAGGTGAGAGGAGAGGGAAGAGGACAGGTGAGTGGAGCCTGGCTGACGAGCAGAAAACAGGTCAGCCTAAGACAACACTGACTGACAGAGGGAGACAAACATGCCACAAGGAAGGGGAAAACAGAGGGAAGAACACAGAGGAGACACTGAAAGGACAGAAGAGACACAAGAGGGCATGGAATCAAAACACAAGACACAACAAGAACTCCAGAATCCAGAGTCATGACAGAGGTGCTGCTTTCTGCCTCTTGGTGTGGTGTGGACTTGGTGTGGAGACCGCTGGCACACAAAGTCTTACAACAGTTTGGTGATCTAAGCTGCAGGACTCATTGTTCCTGATGGATTTACAAATGGCACCCAGCGATTCCACCGGATACGTGTCCGCTGCGTTATGATTATTATGTAATTATCGTGGGAATTCCTCGGTAGCGAGTATCTCCTGTTAAAGGACCACTGTAACGGTGTGAGTGTGCCGTTCGTCCCAGGTATGTTAACTGTGCTGATTCTTTTCTGGATGAGCAATGAACAGTTGTTGCTCTGTACAGAACAATGGTTAACTGTCTGGACAAAATGAAACTACACTATTGTGATGACACACAAGGTCAAGCCTCCGTATGCTTCTCTCAACCTTTTTTTTCTTGCCCCAGTCTCCAAGTACTTGCTCTTTGGTGAAATGATGGTTCTCTATAAATAGATTAATTAAAGAGTATGTTCTAGACCGGCTCAATCTGGAAAGTGTTGTGAGATGACTTTTTCTTGTGAATTGGTTTTGTACAAATAAAGATTGATTGATTGAACTCCCATGATACCAACACTACGTACATTTTTTTGTTTTGTCCTGATTGAGAGAGCCCTAGAGGAAGAAATCACATGCTAAAATAGAAAAGTCATTATCTTCTGGGTGTGTCATCATCTTGTGTCACACAGTATTACACCGGACTATTCACTAGACTTAGTGATCTGTGCCACTAGTCAACTGATCCACAGGTACCTCTCCATCCTTGTTGAAGCACAGACCAAACCAACAGCAACAAATATCTGATACTGTGAGCACACATTTTTCAAAGTACCTTTCCAGAAAAAAAGCACTAATATAAATAACATGACAACAGAGCTGGCTGCTTTGATACAGTATTGTTTGATCTTATTCTAGCAAGCTAGTTTGCAACCACATTTATTTGAAAATCATTCACTGAATCATGTTGCATCAGTTTCTTCCCCTCCCCATAAAAGGCCTTCCCTCCGACGCCAGCCTGGAGGAAAGCAGTGGCAGAGTCCACAATTGACCGACTCCTCAGATGAAAATGAGAATTGATTTTGATGTTCTGCAGTTTAAAAGATTTAATACAAGCATTACTTTAATGGTTGGCAGACACATCTTTGATTTTCCTTTCAAACAACATGACAGAAAAATGTAAAACAATAAATCATTTGCAGATAAACAACAAGATGAATCAGAGCCCATTTATATTTGTCTCACAGACACAAAACGGCTAACTGTGATTTGCGTATTAAAACAGCAAAGGAACTAGGAATGTGCAATGAATGACCTTATACTGTATAAACACAATGATATTCACAGTCTCTTTTCTGAGCACATCTCAGAAGTAATGAACAAGGGACAAGGGATTTCTTCCCTTACACTTTCTAAAAATGTGTACAGATTTGCTAACTGTAAATTCATACTTGCTGTAGCTATTGCGGAGACGGACACTCCAGGTCCGTGTGCCCTCGCTGCACTCGGCTAGTGAAAATTCATGAATAAGCCATGTAGGGGCATGGCTAGGTAAGGCTGATATAACAGACGCCTTCAAGATGATGCCACTGCTTCTGTCGCAATGGCATCTTTTCGCGGTCAAATGGTGTAATGAGATGTATTTCTCGGTTGGACTTACATTCGGCTGTCGCAGCAGCCCTTGCATCTTCAATTCCCTTTCTGAGGCGCGTTGTTGCCGATCTTGCCGAACAACTGTAAACTGCCCTATGTTTTGCATTCATTGGATGACCTCTGTTGGTCAGTTATCCTCATTCTAAACCAGATTGATGCATAAGCTTTTTTAAAAAAAAAACACTTTCACCTTCACTCACTAAGGCATCCCCATCTCAGCAGAGAAAACTACTGGCCCTAAGGAAGAAATTGAATTTTGGGTATTAAACTCCTTAGGACAGTGTCCTAAGGCAAGCATCGAGAAGAAGAAACTGGCTCGCATTTGCAAAATCATGAAAGGCGCTCTAGATGTAGCGACTATGACAAAGCGAGTTCTTTTTATTAGGACACCTTCACTTCATCATGAGAATTATTCCCCAGGCAGATCTTTCTTTTCCAGATTATTGGATCTTTCAAAAAAAAGTAAACAATCTTCACATGTAACCCTGGACGAAGGCTGCAGATCAGATCTTCATTTGGTCCTCGCGATAACCAGCGATAACTGGAATGGCATCTTTTCCTCAATGAGGAGCCAGAAACGTCGGTGTCTCTTAAATTCTCCACTGTTGCAGCTCCTTCTGTTGGTTTTGGGGGGTTTTACACATTCATGGTTTGCAGATGCCTGGCCAAATTAATCACTTTCCCCGCCCCCTTTCTTAACAGGTTCATTCGTCACTTAACACGGACATCCGCTATGTGTAATATCACTCTCCGTGCTGCTCATCTTCCTGGCCCTCATAACAAAAGTGCTAACTCCCAATTAAATCCCTGTCCCAACGCTGTAAAGATGTACGAATCTGCTCGGTCTCATTTTACTTCCTTCTCTGCAGCTTCTGTTCCTGTGATGCCTGTCAACATACCTGTGATTCGTGCTTCATAGTTCATTGTTTTCAATCCCGTAAAAATGCAACCTTCTGCTATTAAAACATCAGTGGCAGGTATTGAGTTTCGTTTAAGATGTGCAGATCCTTCTCGGTCATCCCTCATTCCCTCATCATTCCTTTTCTTCGTCTTCTATTCACAATGGTGATTCATTTAAGACAAGGGTGTTTGGGGCTTACACAGAATCTCTATTAGAAGCAGTTTTCCTCACAGCATTTTATGGGTTCTTTAGGTGCAGTGAATTCACTACCGATACAGACTCCTTTTAGTCCTCCGTACAACCTCACAATTTCAGATATTACCATTAAAGGTAACATGTACTCTATTCACCATAAACACGCACTCAGACAAAGAAGGTAAAGGTTCAACCATAGTTTCTGAGTTTACTCTGTATCAGACTAAATGGTTCATCACAGCCCAGGACAGAAAGGCTCTACAATGAGTGATTAAAACCCCCAGAACATGACTGGTACCACCTACAGAGCATCAGTGACATCAGTGAAGTGAGATGTCTGCACAGAGCCCAAAGACACTAAAAGACAACACCCACCCAGCCACAGTCTGATCACCCTGCTGCCATCTGACAACATGTACAGAAGTATCTGCTGCTGTACCAGCAGACTACAGAGCAGCTTCACTCCACAAACTGTAAGACTCATCTTTGACTCTACATCATATCTTTATTTTCTTGTGTGACATAAAAAGTACAACCAGGGTTTCGAACTGGGGGGAAAAGTGTTTTTATTTTTTTATTTTTTTTATTTCTTATTTCTAAGTAATTAGTGTCATAACTAACTTAGAATTGGCAGAATAAATCGGATGAGAGACTTTAGTCAGTATAAATAAAATAGTGGAGACTGTCTGAGGCCCCTCTCACCCATAATGTTTCAGTCCACCCCTGCAGCTGCAGGTGCGCGAAGATGCGTCTCCAAACAGCTTAACGAGCGGAGTGGCTGCTGCTTATCAAGACATGTCTTTCCCCAAGAAAGCAAAATCAGGGAGCCTTAAATGAAAGGAAAAGGCTGAAAGGGAAAGAAAGCAAGGAGAGGGAAGACAACTCCCCACAAATTTCTTTCAAAAGAAAGGTGAGCACAGTTAACAGCTAACACAGTTTAAGAACAGTTAATGTCAGCAGTTGCAACGGTTGAAGGCAGTCAGACAGCCATGAATCTAGCTCAGTTTCAGCAGCAGCAGGTTCCTCATCCTCATCTCATCCCTCATTAAGTGGTGACTGAAAGTTATTATTACAAGTAATCATTTCACATTGAGGTCGCGGACCTC
>OMLP01045954.1:9822-20059 GCA_900302685.1 Spondyliosoma cantharus
GGGGAAAAAAACTTTTATGGGAAAAGATTTAAATAAATGTGTATGAATATTCATTTTGTGTGTGTGTGTGTGTGTGTGTGTGTGTGTGTGTGCAGTGGAGGACGGGCGTGCTGACCAAGGGGACTTTGTGCTGAGCGAGGGCTTCATCTGTTACGGCTGTGTGGTCCAGTTAGTGTGCACCGAGTCTGGAGTCTCTCTGCCACCCATGGTACCACACACACACACACACACACACACACATGCACACACACTCATGCACACGCAAATGAATATTGACTAGTCCAAAAAAGTTGGAACGTCTGGGAGTGATGTAAAACATAGATTAAACCGAATGTAATAACTTTCTGATCCTTTCCTTTAATGTTTTATAATCTCATTGACTTGATCGATTATTTTACTTTTAGTAAATTTGATGACAGCAACTTGTTTCAGGAGCAACAGGTTCACTGGTGACAGGCGGCAGCGTCGTGACTGGGTGTGAAGGAGAATCCTGGAAAGTTCAACGCTTTATGAAACACATGATTGGGCTCAGGAGCTCTTCAGAAAACTGCAACACAGCGTCATGACTTTCTGGATTCAGGGTTGTATAACCAAAGAAGCGTGCAGAAACTGGACCCACACTGTGACTCTGGCTGTTGCTGTCTCGTCTGATTATATTAGAGTGAAGCTATAATCGGCGCTCTGGCTCTGTACGTCTCACGCGTGTGTGTCTGTGCAGGTGTAGCGTAGCCTGCTGATCCTAAAATGCTGTTTTTGTTGAGCCGTCCTCCACTTTAAGTTAAACTGAGACAAACCTCCGAGCAGAATCCTTCAGAATCCGCTGAGCTGACCTTTTCTCCGAACCTCCTTAACTGCTGTCATAACATCCCCAGCTGCTGCCGGGTGGTGGAAGGTGAAGCTATACCTCCGCACCGCACCTCTATATGTTTTTGCAGTTGCACGGTTTGTTTGAAGACATTTTTCCTGCTGAGTCGTTTGCGTGAGGAGCGGCTCGGTTCTGCTGTTGGGTCGTGGTCGACGTTCTGAGGAGGAGGCGGAGGCGAACCTACAGTTCAGCTGGATCAGCAGCTTGTGGAGAGACTTAAACACGAGAACAAAGTGTTTGGATGTTGCGTGTGCGGTGCAGTGAAGAGTGCGTCTGAATGTGTTAATACTCAGGCGATACCAGAAGTAATTCATTGTGGAACCTCCAGCAACGTACAGACCACCTGGTTTTTAAACAGTCTGCACCTTTTTAAAGCCCCGTGACCAAACGGTCAGATTACTGCAGGCAGCTGTGTTGTGTTTCATTTAAAGATTCTGTTCTCTTCGTACTGATCCACGTTATTCTTCACCCTCATGACACCTCACGCGAGTTATGGGCGTGACCTCTGGTGTTTCCTGTCACTTAACTGGAAGCTAATCCTCTTTCCAAGAGCGACTGATACGACGTATTATTGCAGCATTACATCAGATTTAAAGCTGATGCCCGAGCCTACGCTTCAGTAACGAGCCCCTGAACAAACAATCAAGACCGTAACAAAGCAGCCAAAGCGATCGTCTGGTTGATTCACAAACATCTCAGAGTAAAGAGGCTCTGCAGGAAAGAAAAATCTTTTCCTGTAAATCTTGAACTGAAACTTTAGATGGTTCTCGTCTCGTTCGTGTCTCCAGGTGATCCGAAAGGTCAACAAGCAGCACGCCATCTTAGACGTGGACGAGCCGGTTTCTCAGCTCCACAAGTGCGCCTTCCAGTTCAGAGACAACCCATACGCATACCTGTGTTTATCCAACGACACCATCGTACAGTACCAGGTGAGACTCCGCGTCCTCTCACAGGCTTTCTTCCTCTGTTCTACCTTTCAAACGTCTCCTCCGTCCCTTCTGGTCCTCCAGGCCCCGTCCAGCGTCAGAGACCCGGGCAGGGCGGTGCTGAACGACGGATCCTGTTGGACTATCATCGGAGTGGAAGCGGTGGAGTTCACCTTTAATCAGGGTCTCGCCTGCATCCAGACACCAGTGACTCCTTTTCCTCTGATCACCGGGTTAGAGGTGAGTCGGAGAAGCACACAGGAACCAGAACCAACATCCACTCACCTGCTCTCTGTCTTCACTGGGAGAGGAAACAACCTGCATCGATCTCAGGCTCAGCTCAGATCTGTGATGCACATTGAAATGATGATGTTGGTGTATACTTTATTTCAATCCATCTCTGTTAAAGCAACGCTCAAACATTGTCAGCACCAGATCATGACACACGTCTGATGGATACTGTGTCTGTGAAACTAGCAACAGGGATGAGAGTGAAGTCATGTGTCGACCTGCACAGACTGTAAAACACACACCAGATAATCAATCAGCATTGAAATCCAAATCAGATGTGGCTACAGTGAAAACACACAAACGTCTCTGTGTGTTTGTGTTCCTGCAGGTGAGCGGAGGAGGACATGTGGCCACGCTGGAGATCGAGGGAGAAAACTTCAGCCCTCATCTCAAAGTGTGGTTTGGAAACAGCGAGGCTGAGACCATGTTCAAGTGAGTCCAGAGGAAACTGAAAGAGATTTATTAACGTGACAATAAGACAGACGTGATGAAGACAGACGCTGCAGTAAATGTTGGCAGTGTGCTGATTCTCTGTATCTGGGTTACTGTTGTTTTTATGAAATCCTTTGTTCACTTCACATTTCTAAAGAAACTGACCCAGAAACCTAAAAGGAAGAGAGGAAATATAAACATACAGTACATTTTACAGACACCAACAGTTGTCATTATATGTTTACTGGCCTGCAGCTCTGACGTCTGGCTGCCTTTAAAACGCTGAAAACACTTTGTTTAACGAGTCGTCCTCAGGAGAGCTGAGACGTGATGAAAATATGCTTTTTAATATTTTGATCAAGTATTGAAACATTGCACGCAGTACACATTGTACCAGTTATTACACCAACTTTATAGAGTCTGAATATGTATATAATCAGTCCTGTAGTTATGTGCAGCTTCTGTTTTTGCTCTAACGATCAGTTCAGGAGGCCATGTTTGTTTTATTTATGACTGTTTCGTGCCGTTCGCTCTCATTCTGCTCCACCACAGAGGCAGCAGCTGTAGACGAGCAGCACATTAAGTACAAACATTAAGTGGCACTTCCACGCTAAACATTATGTAACCGAGCAGGTTTAACCCACATTATGATCCATCTCACCCACAAAAGTTGAAAGCAGTTATTTTGCTTTTCGTTGAGGAATTTCAATAAAGCGCCAGAGACGTGTAGAAAAGTCTGTCCTGCTGAACGTTGTGGTAGCATTCAGGGAAAGAAGATGTTCAGCCGGCTTGTCTGGACGCATACTGAACCGGCATGAATCAGAAAATACACAGAGACAAAAACACGTCAACATGCTAAATGCAGAAACATGTCACAATATGCAGCAAGACATCTCGTTGACGATGTTACAGATACTCGTTTCGGTTGCTTCAGTCTCGCTCAAGCCAACATTACATAATTTATCACAAAAGACTAATCTGATCCACAATCCACCTTTAAAGCATGGTTTCAGAGGGTGGTTAGCTTAGCTTAGCATGAAGACTCGTTACACAGCGAAACCGCGAGCTTGGTTCAGTCCTGATTCACAAAATCCACCTACCAGCACCTGTGAAGCTCATTAATCAACAAACTGTGTCTCCTCTGTTTAATCATCACAAACATTACAAGTGTAAGATTAGTAGAGGCTATTTTTTCCCTCTGTTTCTGTTATGCTAAGCTAAGCTAACAGGCTGCTAGCTGTAGCTTCAAGAAAACTGTTAAATTATTGGTATAATGTTATTAAACATAAAATGGATGCAACTGGAAATTATTTAGATTTATTTAAGTTTATACAACAGTATAAGAAAACGTCAGTTTCCAGAGTCCAGCGTGACTGAAACAGTTTCAACCCACAGACAGATTTTTAATTTACACCAGAGAATGGCAAAAAAGAATCTCTTCAAACTTCTGGACATCATGACAGAAACAAGACGAGCAGTTTGACTAAAATTAGATTCACTGAACCCTCCTTGTAGCTGTATTCATCCGTTTTATGGGGTCTGAGCCAAGACTGGACCTGAGGAGCATAAAGGATCTTATATATTCAAACATGACTCGGAGGAGCTCAGCTCGACTTCCACTGAACCATCGTCTCTCTAACTCTTGCGTACGTTACAGAAGGCCGCGGCAGGAACTTGACAGCCGGGCGTCTCCTCACAGAATCTCAGGTGACGCATCCCGAATCAAAACAACCTCTCTGACGTCAGAGTCCACCTCAGAGCCCACACCTAAAGTGCTGAGGCATCGTAAGTCAGGGTCTCTGGCCGAGAGCTGCTCGCCGCCGGCTTCTGCAAATATCCCCCCCATCAGCAGCAGCTCGGCAGCGCGGAGGAAAGACGTATTTATATAACGCAGTCGGCCACAATGTGCTGTTTGTACGAGAAGCTGCAGCCAATTAGCAACATGACCCCTCACTGCCATGTGAGCCAGAGGTGTAGATCAGTTTAGATGAAATAACTTATAGAAGGGCATTCAGAGCCTCTGCCGCTCGCCGGTGTTTCATATCGACCACAGAACGATGTTTAGTCTGTGACATAATCATCTCGTTATCTACTTCCATGGTTTATTTTTCAGCCTTCACCCTGTTGTTGCTTTGGTTGCTCATTAAGTTCAGAGGAGCCTCTCAAACTTTCTACATGTTATGTGCATACTGTTGAACATTTGTATCTTATATGTATTTATTTAATCGTATTGTTTATTATTTCGGGGAGCGCACAATTAAATGAAGCTGCAGCAGAAGTTTGTGTTTGTACGAGAAGACAAAACAAAAACCACAGAACAGCAGATACACAAATTTAAAATATCTCCTTACATTAAAGTCAAACACCGGCTTGTCTGTTTGTTGATAGTCGGCCTGTTCACATACAGCAGCTCCGTCACTTCTAGTTCGACACTGCAGTTTAGGTGTAGAAGCATAAAGAAGAAGAAGTCCAGCACGGCGTTCCTCCCTCTCATCCAGAAATGGTCACTTCGACTATGATGCCAAATCATCGTTTTCCTTGTTTTTCTCTCCTCAGGTCGCCCAAGTCTCTGCTCTGCGTCGTTCCTGACGTCTCTGTCTTCACGGACGGTTGGCGCTGTCTGCGGCGCATCATCACCGTCCCGCTGTCCCTCATCCGATTGGACGGCCTGATTTATCGGACGTCCTTCAGCTTCACGTACACGCCCGAGCTCCAGCCTCCTCCGTCCGTCCGAGGAGCGGTCGGAGGAGGGAGGAGGGAAGGACGGACGGAGGGAGGACAGGAGGACGACTTCCTGTTGGAGACCATCCATCAGGAGTTCACCAGAGCCAACTTCCACCTCTTCATGCAGAGTTAGCTCACCTGTCCGACAGCGGCGGAGTCCTCAGGTGAAGGTTTGGAGCAAAGACACACAGAAAGAAACTGATGTCGGTTCATCGCTGGTTTTGTGTAAATTTGTGTGAATTCTGGAACAAAACAGTCGACACCTTCTGTGTCCTCGTCATCTGTGAGATGTTTATTGGAGCAGAAGTCCCAAAGATGTGATGAAACCCTGTCAACAAGATAAACTAGATGTACTGTTAATAAAGTCATGAGGAAAATACTGACATAGTAAACACAAAGTTCATTTCAGACCATGTTGTTTACACACACACACCCAGCTTCAGTCTCCAGCTTCATGTAGGTCTGAACTACACCTGCAGAAATGAAAACCAGGCAAAAAACTCAAAACTTCTTCTGTGGTAGTTTCTGCAACAATAGGTGTCACCAGAACACACACACACACACACACACACACACACACACACACACACTCAGATGAAAACTAAACGAGCCACACTGTCGCGGCTGCTAACGAGCAAACACTCTGTGAGGCTGTCCTGAGACGTTCGTACGATGCGTTCAGTGTCACTGAGAGGTGATAAAACAGCCGGGAGAGGAAACTGAACTGTGACTTCTGCTCAGAGAACAAACAGAGAGCTGTGGCGTGATCGACAGAGTGAACGAAGTGAGGAGGAAGTTTTTTCAGGAGAACGGACACGCGAGCTGAAGCCAGAGTGTTGTGAGAGAAAGCAGCCGCGAAGCTTTCAGCTTCTCATCTGATCCTCTGAGACGACTTCAAACTCAATATTCTGTGAAGAGATTAGAGATCTGTGTGTGTGTGTGTGTGTGTGTGTGTGTGTGTGTGAATGGCCCTTTGTTGCTCGACTGTAATACTTCACGTGTGTTTAAGGTGGAGCAGCCGTGTGGGCTTCACCCTTCACAGGATCTTTGCAAGCGTTTTCAGTTACTTCACCATCAGAGGTTCGATGAGTGATGTCAGAGACTCTGTACAGGTTCAGGTTGGTTCAGTTTTGGCTAAATGATAAAAGTTTGAATATCAACACAGTGATTATCAGCAGGTGACGCCTGTGAGGTCGGACACACACACTTTGTAACGAGCAGCTCCACAGAAACACCTTGTTTTTTTAGTTAATCTGACTTTTATTTTCAGGAATAAGAGACTTCATTGTATTTGATTTTTTTTTCGTACTGTACCACACATTCGATAACAGACAGAAATCCTCTGGATCACGTCCGATAATCCACATTTTGTCCCTTTGTCCCTTAAATCTCTCATCTTATTACGTTAATCCAATTAAAGTGTCTGACTGAAGCCAAATTCAACAAACCAACAGAGGCAATATCAGCCGGCTGTGTGCTGCACTTTGTTCCCACTGTATGTTTGATCTTTGGGAGTTAAGTTATGAGTAATTAGGTTCGTGGTGAAAAGTGAACCAAGAAGCTCTTTTGTTCCAACCAAGTGAAGCAGGAGGTGATCACACCGGCGTGACGGGACCTCCCAACGTGGCTCCATCGCTCCACAGTAAACCCAACTTTCATTCTCTTTTCACCCCGTGCATACTTCTCATTCTTCACACGGCTACTTCTGGTCAGCGCCGACACAGCGGGAGGAACATCGCTCTTCATTTGCAGAGAAGCTCATCTGTTTGTGAGACACGCAGACGAGATGATCGATGAGACGCTGAGTGTTTTCTCTGTTACTGTGATCGTATCGCACAGATGTTCTCTGAGCTCGCTGCACCTGCAGAGCAGCAGGCAGATATTAACTTAATGACCTGAGATGAACTCAATAACTCTGTGTGTGTGTGTGTGTGTGTGTGTGTGTGTGTGTGTGAGAGAGAAATCTGCAGAAGAAGAACTGGACAGGATGAGGCACCATCTTTGAACTGAGTAGTTTAGTAAACCTTTAACGTGGATTAAATAATCAGATAAATAACTATAATAGACGAGTTTCCATTTGAAGATGTGTGATTATTATAGTTACACTGAATCCACCAGGTGTGACGGCCGTCTGTGTGTTTGTTCCTGGAGACGTGTTTTGTAGCGACAGAAGCAGTTTTGAGTATTTTTCCAGGAGTTTTTGTCGGTGCAGATGAAACACAACTGTCCAAGAATCAGTCCTGAATCTTTATAGTTGCGTAGCTGAGATGGAGGGCGGGCCTGGACCGACCCATCAGAACTGATGTGACGGAGACGTTCAGCAGTGATGGTCGACGAACAGCCACAGCGCCAGACACACTTTCCAACAGGTCGCTGTGGTGGAAAACAAACATCGGCGAGCAACGTTTCACTCGTACAACGGCTGCTTCTGTTTCTGCTCTCTGACACTTTGTGACGTTTTCCTGAGTCGAGCTGCAGCCAGTGATCCCGTCACAAGACCGTCTCTAGTTGATGTCTTTCATTTATTATTATCATTATTTGAGACGTTTAAAGAAAAAAATATTGGAGCAACTAAATGACTGCATCTATTTTCTTCTCTTTGTAATTTAAGAGTAAAAATGAAAAGGAACGTTTTATCTAAACGACACTGATAACAGTTTACCCATGATTCATTGTGCAGGACAACCTCACCGACTCTAAATCGCTGTGCGACACCTTTTCATTGTCGGCTAAACACATGTAATTAAAACATCATCTGTATCATTATCCCACATGTTTTGTGATTCATTGATCCAGAGGCTCTGACGGACTCTTCACCTCAGAAACCAAAGCATAGATTGGCTGAAATCACAGGCTGGAACGTCGTGCTTTTCATTTCAGCGTCCATGTTAACAGGTTAGAGCAGAAACGCTGGTGCGACTTCTTCGTGTCAAGCGAGGTTTCAGCAGTGAGTCATCTAGAGATTCAGAGTTTCACCTATTTTTCTCAGTAAGAATAGACGTGAAAATGACCTGTAGACGGTCGTACTGACGTCAGACCAGCGTTTCAATCACGTTTTCACTCTCACCATTCAGCATTCAACAGGTGAAGGGCAGTTTTTTCTCTCTCCTCCTCTTCTGCTTTCTCTCTTTCAATGATTTTTAAAGGTGCACGTGTTTTTTAAATTCTGCCATGACGATTTTTCTGTTGATCACCGTCGAGAGGTGGACAAGCAGGAGGCAGCGGGTAGATGAGTAATTAAATCTGGAATAAACAGACAAACATTGACATGCCTGCTGTCATGGCTAAAACAAATGTTTTTTTGTTTTGTTTTTATCTGTAAAGTCTTTTGAAATTTAGGATGAAAACACAAACCACAACAAGGATCCTGTGGTTTGCTTCTTGGGAAACAAACGGTAGCTTGACCCTCGTCCAGCCGTCTCACCACCCACCGTCAGCGTAAAGAGGCCTCCAGCTTCCCTCCATACCGCCTCACGTGTCTGATATTCAGAGGGGAACTGAGCGGCATGTGTCTCTCTTCCTGTACTCTCTCCTTCCTCTCCTCCTCCTCCTCCTCCTCCTCTTCCTCATCATTAGCAAGACAAACATGTGTGAGAGAGGAGGAAGGAGACGGGCAGAAACACAAGACCGTGCGGTCTCCGGCGCCTTAATCTCTATCATGTGGGAGAAACTTCAAACTGAGAGATTCACGTGCCCCAAAACACCGACGCCCGCCACGTTTCCCCTCCTGATGAATGAGGAGCTATATGAAAGGGTCCATTCTTCAGCTGTCATCTGCAGGAACACACCTTCATTCTTCATCCAGACCTCGTCCACCGTGGTTCCTACAGACCTGAGCTCACCGACTCTGAACCTGCTGGTGATTTTGTGTTTGAATATTTCTTCTGTTTCCCAACTAAAACCAGGAACAACAGTCTGATATCACTCGTTCACTCCGTCTTCTTTTATTCTTTTAAGTCAAATAATAAGCTGAGACTAAATTTTGAGACTATTTTTTTACCATCAAAAAGAGAAAAAAAAGTAAAAGAAAAGCAGTTTAGTTCAGTTTTAACAACTAGAACAACTATTACTAATGTTATTGACGTTATTGTGATCACAGCTCAGTGACGACTCAGACAATAACCTCGAGTTCAAAAATATGACTGCAGGTGTAACACAAGTAAAACATGTGGCGTCACACAGGCTTGAATAAAAAAAATGGAGGCATATCTGTTCCATCAGCTGTGAACGAGACGGACGACTGAAAATCAAATCAGTTTTATTTGTATAAAATCACGATCATGTCGCCTCAGTGGTCTTTATGTTCAGTGAACGACTGCGTCTGTCTGTGAGGAAAAACCCATATTATAAAAACATGGAAACCTCGTGGCAGAATCAGCTGATCAGTCATGTGGGCTGAACGTTCACGACGTCAGAGTTTATTCCCCAAATCTGTTATTAACTCTGAATCACAAAAGACAAAAACCAGTGAGTGTACAAACGTTCTTGAGAATTAGAGGACGTTTCTTTTTTATTTTATTTTGCCGTTCCTATAAAATCTCCAAATATTCTTTAAAAATGCTTCATGGAAACAAACTGTTGACGTTCCTGCCTCAAGGCTTTGTGGGCTGCGTGCATGATGCAGAAACCAACGAGGAAGAGTTGAACGTCAGGGCCGAGACTGAGCCGCCGTCTGTTTCCTGATGCTGCGACTTTAGTGGCTCATCAGAAACGAGAAGCAGAAATCACCCAGAATCCCTCTGAGCCGAGGATTAGTGTCGAGGTGACGGAGTTAAAGTCCGGATCAGAGTTTAAGTGTTTAAAGGTGAAACTTGATTTATTGATTTTAGGCTCCAGGATCGTAGAATTTGGATTAGAATAAAGTTTTGAATCTTGACAGAGAAAACACACGTGGACATCTGTGTGTGTGTGTGTGTGTGTGTGTGTGTGTGTGTGTGTGTGTGTGTGTGTGCGTGCGTGTGTGCGTGCGTGCGTGTGTGTGTGATAGGAGTGGACATCA
>OMLP01045955.1:12183-25245 GCA_900302685.1 Spondyliosoma cantharus
GCTGCAACATTTGCCCTTCAATGTGCCACTCTGCAAGCAAACGAGTTCCAAGAGTAAGTTTTAAGCAAATTATTTATTTAAGTTGCTGCTGCACTACTGTTTTAAACTGTTCTATTTAAAAAGTGGCTGCACTTTAACAGTTTTTAAAGGAATTGTTATTTATTCCTAGATTTCTTTATTTGTTCTTTTTCGGTTAGTCCAGTTAAGACTGCCAGAATAGGTAATAAAAAATGTTGTATTGTCATTCACTGCAAGGTTTTATCTGAGTCAGGTCATAAAATAGTGATAGCAATCATTACATCACATACAGGGTCAGTAGGATATACAGCAACCAACCAACACCTTCTAAACTAACTAATTTACTCATTGCATCTTGTTTGTTTTTATGTAGAAATGTAACAGTGACAAGTTAGGATGCTTTTACATACTGGGACTATTTCTTGACAAGCAGTTATTCAACAACCTGCTCAGTACCTCTGTGCAGCATTTCTGGCTATAGTGCGAGTTGCAAAACTGGCATCTACTCCAGTGCCATTATCCTAGGAGGCCTAACGGCTCCGGGTTCATTGTGTATTAATTTGTTCGAGATTACCTAATTTTGAGGGTTTTTTAGAGGAGCCCGGTGTCAAAAAGTACCGTAATTTTTTTTGTATATAAAACACACTAAACATGCCTATCTGCCACAAGATTTACATTACGAGGCACCTCTTGAAAACCCTGTGTTGCAGGTGAAAGACACACACGAACACATGGTGCAGGTTGGTAAAGGTACAATTTCTATTTTGTTTCAGCTTGTGTGCCTGAAAGTATAAAATGTGTAAGTCATCAACACCAGGAGCTTTTTCAAATCCCTGCCTATTGAAAGGGGATTATCACACGCACACGCACACACACACACACACACACACACGCACACGCACACGCACACGCACACACACAGCTCTGCAAGGAGTGTATTGACGACTGGTTGGGAGTATAATGGACAAAGAGCCTCAATGAAAGTCAGCTGCATGGAAATAGAAGGGTGTGTGCGTGTGCATGTGTGTCTGTCTGAAGAAAGAGCAGGAGAAGCTGAACTTGTTGTGTCTTAATTAGAATAATTGTGATGCATAAACAGGTATTGTCACTAATCGTGAAACACAGTTCTAAAATCTGTAATATTTGCAATGTAATGTTCTTTAACATATCATGCGGCTCTAATGCAGAGCACATATTTTTTTCCCCATGAATTTGACCTGTTTGTGCAGTGCAGCCAACAATATACAATCAACCTTGTGTGTCTAGGGTTTATCGTTTGTGTAGAGCTCAGAAGCTGACTCATCTCAGAGCTCAGCTATGTATTCGTCTCTCTGTGTGTTCATAGAGGTCATAATATTACTTGATACATGTGCACACATTGTTTACTTAAATACACAGTATGTAATTTCTGCCGCTACGGGTCTCTCAGCACAAACTAAAAAAAAGACAGGGCAAGAGGTGCATGGGATCATACAACAACCAACCTGTCAACAACCATTGCTGATGAAAATGTATCTGACGTGACATAGGCAGGTACTTTCATGGACAAGGTGATGTTTTGAAGTTTTATTCATGTTACACTTAGTCATGTTCGCCGACTTCCCTCCTCACTCAGACTCTCTCCTGGGAGTTACAGCGACAGGCTATCAAATGAAACAAGCCATTACCTTGAGTAAAGGAAAGTACAGATTTCTCCAAATTTGAAAACTGTTTGAAACCAGCTCGATATTTTCAGACATTCAAATCTGTGAATCTGTGCAGTCTAGACTTACATCATGTCTATTTATGCTGACTCACCTCTTCCTCTTGACGTTGCATGCACATGTCACTCATCTAAAATGAGCCCTGCATTCTTTGTGTATATGAATTTACCTATTTTCTGCTTTAATTTAAGTTGACTGATCATTAACTCCTGCCTGGCATTATAATCAACTAACTTAACTGTAATAAGCACTTCATTCAAAAAATACAACAAATTCTAATCCCAGTGTTTGTCCACATTATCAATTAAAAAATTAAATTTGACCACTGCTCAACACTATTTACACACTAATCACTTTCAACATTATTACTATCATTAGCAGTAGAAACAGTAATAGTTGTGATATTTCAGGTCGACTTATACATAATCTAATGGCCAGCAAAGTGAAAACTGTATGTCCACCATGACTTTGTGATTTTGTGTCTTTGTTTCTGACTCTGTTCATGTTCTCTTCACTTTCTGCTCTACTAAAAATGTATTCCACTAAAATTGAATTGTGTTGTTTTCTCTTCTACATACACACACACACACACACACTCACACACGCGCGCACAGTAGCAGCAGACATATCTATACTCATTTAACTAGACTGACCCAGCTCGAGTTTCAGCCTTAATAGGATCAACTCATGTTGGCCAGTTGGATTTCAGCAGGGAGGAGCACACGCACACGCACACACGCACACACACACACACAGTGCTTTGTACACCATACATGAGAAGATGCCACTGAATTACCTTCTCTGTATGACCTCTGACCTTCACTAATACAAAATGCTGCATTCACTTAACCACAGCCACCACTACAACTGCATGGAGGAACCTCTGACCTCCTCTCTGTTGGTGGTCATGTTGATAGTGCAGGAAGTGAAGCGGACTCTGCTGCTGTCAACCTCTGTGATCAACACCAACTTGTGACTGAGTCATCTCAGAGTGTAGGACTTTGTTAGCAGTATCAGTTAGACAAGATCAGATAAACACATCAGAAGAGTCGCCAGGTGATGAAAGGGATGGGAAGAAAAAAGAAATACTTCTGAAATCTAAACAGCTCACCCTCTGATGGGCAGGAAATTGGATGACAATCACACAACTAGTTTTAGACACCAGACATTTTTAAGCACCACTCTAGCAGCCGTGTGGCAGGATCATGATGTCACATGAGCGCAGTCAAACACACATGCACACAGACAAAAGACTCACATGTCAGAGCAACACAGACATCGTTACATCATCATAATGTCCTGCAATCAGATTACAACCTGGTTTCCATAACTCAGTGTGTTAGCCCTATGATGCCTGAGGGTTTCTGCATGTGTGTGAGTGCAATATTTGTATAAACAGATATCTTTCTGCATCACTTAACTCTATAAGTCAGCTTTGCTTTTACGTGTCCAGAGCTGTTATTTTGTTAAGTATTTTGGGCGACTCAAGGCTTTTAGTTCTCTGCATGCCAACCGTTAGAAAGACGGACCAGTTTAAACACCAAACAGACATCAAGGAACTAGCAGTGAAGAATGTCTTCTATGTCTCGGCCAAAACCTGCACTTGAACACACTTCAAAGACTTAAGCGCAGAAAGCCAATTAGCTTATAAGTTCTGCGCCTAGATGAAAGGTAATAACTCTCAATACCAGCAGGTAGCTATAGTCTGTATTGATCATTGAAAAGGGGAAAAGCAGAAGATTCAGTGCAGACATACGGGCTGTTATTATGTGATATAAAGCAATCATGCAATATAAAGCAGACTCCTTCCCCTTTACTTATCATTTTTCACTTCTTGAGCATTGATTTGCTTAGCAGAACAGCCAATCAGAGTGATTTCTCTAACCAATAGGCTACACTGCTGATGCCAGTTGGCTGAAAAGCAGCCGAGAAGGGCTGAGTAGTGTCCAAGGTGCGGGATGCACAGAAAAAAATTGGGGCCACAGTTGCTTACTGAACAGCCCCGACATGGTGTGTCAGGGTCCTAACAGTTACCCTTCTATTACAGACCTGAGTCTTGTTCAGGCATCTTGTCAAAGTCATTCTAAAGTCACGTCTCAAGTCATCTTAGATCTATTGCTTTAGTGGCATTTAATTACCTTATTTCAACCTAGGTTTGAAGTAGGTCATGCAGGATCTCTTGGACATGTACTACTTCTTAGCAAAAGCAGTTAAAAGTGAGCAAAATGTTGACTTCTACCTACAACATTTTTTGATTTCGTCTAACATATCAGGGTCAGACGTAACGCATGGCGCGATGCCAGTGGAAGCCTATGCAGGGCAAGTTGATTGGCTGGCAAGTAGCCAAAATGATAGGATTTTTTTTTCTTCTTCATTTTTTGACTGCTGGGCCAGTGAAAATATACGGGTAAGGGGCTGGTAAAACTCTGATCTTCAGGCCAAGTGGGCCAGTGGGGAAAAAATGTTATGTTGAACCCTGCATACGTATTTCCATAAGTGCAAACGGTTTTCTTTATATATTCAGAAAAAGAGTTTATTTGAAATGATCTATTTCAAGAAATGAAACATCATGTTTGTCAGGTATCAATAACAGCAATATTTTTACTTTGTGTGTGTTCGTGCCAGTGGACTCACTTGGCAAGCTGCTTTTCGGCGTCGGCACAGAGCTCCAGCAATCCCATGAGCACTGCTGACACGTCCATATATGGCTCCCAGACGGTGAAGCCTCGGCCAATCAGATCAATGGCGGTGCGGCGGATGGTGCTGTGGGGAGGCAGCTTAGGGCTGGGGGGCTGCAGCAGCAGGAAGGTCAACGCCTTACCTGAAAAGAGTGGAAACAGTAGAAACTCAGTGAAGTACAATAGTGTCTGGGGGGAGGGGCTGTGTGAAAACAGCAGAAGTTCAATAAGGAAGTTGAACCTTAAACAATGCAACAACGCATTTCATCTGACTTAATCAGCACTAATTTCACTATTTATTTCCTTCCTTTTTGTTTCAGGGATGAATGAAAAGAGAATTATGATGAGAATGTACCACAGGTAGCTGAACAGCTAATTCGCATTCTCAACACTTTTAACACACTATGATTAAAGCCCCATGACCACATCAGGACTATATGACTTCAATGTGGAAGTGACGAGTCAGAGCCACGCCCACCACAGCCTCAACATGGACGCTATTTGAAACAAAGCAATGACCATGAAGAAATCACACACACACACACACACACGCACACACACACACACACACACACACACACACACACACACACACACACTGTGAGGGGATAAAGACAGCGGGCAGGATGGAGGTCACTTCATAGCTGACCTGACATTTGAGCCAGTCTCTGTGGGGACTGACCATTAAGACTC
Organism: Spondyliosoma cantharus; assembly: GCA_900302685.1. NCBI lineage: Eukaryota > Metazoa > Chordata > Actinopteri > Spariformes > Sparidae > Spondyliosoma > Spondyliosoma cantharus. The sequence goes on from OMLP01045955.1 coordinate 17,276, forward strand.
TGGAAAATATCCCCATCCCTCAATAACACCCCTCCCCCAAACACATACACACCCATGCACCCCCCTTCCCCCCAGGTTTCTGTCTGTCTCTATCTGCCCATCTCACCCACTGGAGCCTGAGGTCCAGAGCTTTTAGCAGATTCTTTACAAAGTGCTTCAAAAAGTAAGAGGAAAATCAAGACAGTGAGAGGCACATTTAACATCTGGTATCTGGTTTTGGAAAGGGTGACAAAAAAAATAATATGCATCTCTTGTTGCTATGGCTCTTTTAATTTCGTTAAAAAATCAGCTATCATATAATTTCGGGTTTGTTAACCTATTCATGTGTTTTATTACTGGAGCAGAAGGTTCTCTCTACATTAGCAACAGGGAAGCTTGTTTCTTCTTCTACTGTTCAAGTCCACACAAAGATCAATACAGTTCACGTATTTTTTGTAAATGTTGAACAATCGTAATATGAAGAAACATACAATATAAAACAGATCATTTACTTTAAGTATTTATAATCCTATGGTGGCTCTAAAGGTCCTCCTGTCTCCAGACACACACAGCTAATCTCATCATCTAGATCTCCTGGCATTTCATCATCAGTCCGCCTTAAATGGCAAACCTCCTTCTTTATTGGTTTATATCTACACACACAGGAATGGGGCTCTAGCTAGAGGCTAAACATGTTAGCATTGCTGGGTACTACTGTTATAATATATACAGGCAGCGACAGATAGCGCGCTAACTGTATTAGTATTGTTATGCTACTTCGTTATGGGTGATGTTAAGTGTAAGAGATGGCCATCTGCGCTAATGTTGTTAGCAGTTATTTTATGTCTCTTGGAGTCAAACATGCAAAGTAGGTGTGCTGTGACTGAATCAGTGATAGGACAGTGAACCTTGACCCTCAGCTGGTGATCAACAAACACCAGCAAGAGCTGAAATCAATCACGTTTTTGTTAAATACATCAATATACATACAAACAGTGGATTATGAATATCAGCAGTGATGCAGGGTTGAATAAACTCTGACCTCCTGTTAGTAATTATAATAAATCATCAAGAACACCAACAGAAATCAATGACCCTCTCTGTATATTATTCCTTTATGCTTTTCCCACCTAATTGTCTTCAAATGTGCACCAGCCTTTGGTTTTGTATTTTAGCTTTAGCAGGATGAACACTCCCCTTATTACTGTAGTGACATCAACACTGACGGGCTGCATGTTTGGTGCAGCAGCAAAGTTTCTGCCAAACAAAGACTTTTGATTCCCAGTGATGGTAACTTTTCTTTTCTGGCATGTGGTCTATTCAAGGACGTTTTGTTACTGGACAAAGTGTTGGGGGCGGAGCCCCGTTCATTCCTATCAAAGCTGCTCAGTGTTGGTTTGAAACCAAAAAAGCTCGACTTCCCAGCTATGAAAATACCTGGATGGCTGACCGAGCCGGCTAACTTCCGCTTTTAGCCCTCGGCTAACTTGATGGGAGATAAATTAACTTAATGGTGTGGCTCTTTAGACTTTGCAAATGTTACTGGCCCGGATGGTTCAAATTGTGATAGTGAAACAAGTCGTTTTACAGGGGTTGTGACACTCAAAAGAATTTATCCACCATTTTTAAATGCTTCTGTCAGGCGACTCTGCCTGCGTGAAGTGGGAATGGGGTCAATCTTAAAACGAACATGATGGAAGAGTGGAAAAAAGGCTCAGTCTGAAAGTACAAACAAGGACTCAGGAGAGAAACAAAATTCCAAACCATGGAGATTCAGTTAGAAGCTGGCTGAACTTTAATAATATTTAGTATTATTCAGTCTAATCTATTTTTTGTCTATCTGTTCCTATACTTATGTTCACCTAAAAATGTGGTGTTTTCTTACAAATGATGCCATCTTCTAAATCTTGTAACAGATGTCTAGATGTAAATACCTGGAAATGGATGCTGACATACTCATCTCTCTGTCTCATATTCATCTTTTGGAGTCAAACCCAAACCCCCTGTAATACTAATTGATATTGTATTATCTTTATTTTTTGAATTTTCGATATTAAATTACTGGTACTAAATAATTTAAAAAAATGAAAATCGTCATCGTCAAAGTATTGAGATTGTTTTGGTCTTTTTATGGAATTACCTGACAATTAGAATAACATAAAACAACACCAGCTTATGCTAACAAATATGTTCCCTGATCTAAATATAAACAAAAATAAAGACACTGTAGGCCTTGCCTGTGTTGTATGAAATATGCTGAAAGCAATTTGCAAACTTAACTGTTACCATTAGCTTAAAATAAACTGATAATCAATAAGCAAAGTGGGTGGGTGACTGTGTGGGAGGATGGAGGACGGAGGGGGGGTAGTATGATTTAGGGGTCATAGGACAAAAGTTCAGCAGTCAAATTCAAACCGCTGACATTGTTAATATGTGTGCACATGCTCTTCATAGTGAACGTCCCCAACACAGAACAGGCCTCAGAGGTCATGAGGTCAAAGTTCAACACTGTGGGCAGTGACAGTGACTGTGGGTGGGCAGGTGGGTGTGATGTGTGTATTTACTATGAACCTGATAGAGGTGTAATCTGAATTTTCGTCCCCTGGACAATTAAAAGATAGCCGTTAACAATCAGTGCCTTAATTGGCTGGATCGAGATTTAAGATTTACAGGCCCTCCCCTCTAGGTAGGGAGCAGGAAGTGAGAGAGGTCCAAACTCAGGTCCATTTATCACAGCGGACATCTTTATTTAAAGGCAGGCCCGTACCCAAATGAACCAATAGCTATTGACAAAGCTTCAGTTGGCCATAATGAGCTGTTAGTTAGAGCAGTAAACATGTCACATTAACACCGAGATGGTGATTAGAGCAGGGGGGGGAATGCAGGATGCAGGAATAAAGGAAGGAGGGAAGTAGGGAGTGTGAAATAGTGACAGATGGGTGACGTCTAAAGTTTACCAGGCCGAGTCGACCACTAACAGGCTTTCTACTTTCTTTCCTCCATTTGCCCTGCCTACCCCTCCTTTCTTACTCTCTTCCCCTGTTTGAGCTTAAATGAGAGGTGAAGGTAAATCAATGTTGGGGACTTGGTTAGTGGATGAGAGCCAGATCAGACTGGCTGCAGAGAGAGGGAGAGAGAAGAAAGAAAAACTGTACAGAAGGGGAAAGAATGAGAGCCCGGTAGTGAGAAAGAGGGAGAGGTGCTGTGGCTAAATATCTACGTATATGATAAAAATGGAATTTGAAAATACTGGTGAAAGTGTCCGTGTCTGTTTAAAGGTCCACCATTAACAAACAGGGAAAATACCGAGCTGGCTAGTTCAGCTGGCTATTGTTCTGTCTAGCACAAACATGTTACTGGCTAACTCGGATGTTGGCAGTTAAATCACCATATATAGTAGTTTGCCAACTAATCCAGCAAGCGGTCACTACTTCACCTTGCTTCGAGCCCCGCCTCAATTGGGAGGACATGCTGATGACTTCAATATGCCATTTTCTGGTGTGAGCATGTGCTCAAGTCCTCGCGTGAGGCAAGTCAATTTTAAGTTGAAAATGTGGCTAGTACTAAACTGTTTAAGAAGTTAATAATCATTAAAAAGCTAATCAATGTCCGCCAAAGATTTAGCTATCAGAATCAGAATCAGTATTCCTTTATTGTCCCACAAACAGGGAAATTTGTTTGCCACAGCAGGCAAAGGACAGTAGTATTTTAAGAAACAATAACAATAGTAAAAAATAAACAATATAATTAAAAGGTAAGATATAGAATAGAATAAATTCCTATATACATATGAACATAACATTGTACACAATTAGCATGAATTATAAACAGTTTGGCAGTGAATTGTTATTTACAAATAATAATAAATATGGGTATTTATAAAAAAAATGTCCAGATAGTGCAAACTAAAAATGAGAAATTAGTTATGTATGCTACTGGGAGCAGTGCTGATTGTACAGTCTGACAGCAGCAGGAAGGAAGGACCTGATGGTTACGGTTAACTATTATCATGTTTAACAACTAGCTCATCATAAGTGAGCGTGCAAAAGCGTATCAAAATACTGATACCAACACTAAAACGTTTTTAACCACTGCTACGGACTAAAACTTGCATCATAAAACCTAAAAGAAGAAGTCAATATCACAAGATTTTGCCAGCAAATATCACCAAATTGAGACATTTCTTGAAAAATGCAAAATTTGGGAGAAAAACAAATTTTAATTAATTACTTATTGTTTTAGCTTATTTGTTCAGTTGCTAACAATAAGGTAATTGGTTACCTCAAAGTACATGTTGAAATCAGCCATGTCATCTGTCCCAGAATGTCAGTAAGTTGTTCAAGTCTCTATCCAGCAGATTTCCAGACAATTGGCAAAACAATACGCAAAGGAATTTGTGAACCCCTGCACTATTGTTGTAATATCAGGAGTTGTTTCATCAAGATTAACAGCAGGTGGTGCTGATTCTCCAGTCATGAATTATTCAACCATTTCAAAAGAAGAGGGCACAACATGATAACGTAATTAAAGAGCCCAGGGAGAAACTTCTAATCAATAGCAACAATGGAGATGGACATAGGACATTTCTGTTGGTTTCAAGTATCAATTTGAGGAGGGTTACAATCTCCTCATCACTCTACATGGATCTGAAGTTTTATCTCTCCAATGAAGCAGAAGCCTTAGTGGATGCTTAACTTACATACTTGAGGAACCACAATGTAGTCACTAAGTTTATTTCCACTGACCTTAAAGACATATTTTTTTTTACTTTTATTCACTAAATTCTGGCGTTTCCTCTCAGATTCTTTTATACACAAAAAAAAGGCTTGATGTTTCACAGGTCAAAAAATAAGAGATGGGCTGAGAGATGGGATGTGCTGATCCACAGCAGAGAGAGAGTTTGGATCACTTGCATGTCCCTGTTCAATTGTCTATGACGTTAAATAAAACTCAATTACTAATCAGCTCTCATGAAATTCTTTGAAATGCCACCATTTACAGTGAATGGGGCTTCAGAAGAGACTGAAGGTATTTTTGACATTTACTGCGAGGGTTATTGTCCAGAGATGGCACACTGATGAACAGTTTGTTCCTCTTTTATCTTGTCCAACCAAATCCTCCCTTCCCTCTGTCATCATCTGTCCTTCCTTCCTTCCTTCCTTCCTTCCTTAAGCTCAATCTCCCCCTCCATCTTCCCTACATTTCCCCCCTCGCCATATGAAAACATCAATCTATACTCTGCTGTATAGACTACTGTACCCTCCCTCTCTCTCTCTGGGAGGACAGCTCTCATTCATCACTAACGCAGCGCTGTATGCCAACAACACCAATCCATCTTTCAATTTCATAAGAGAGAGAAGGGGGAGATGGTGAGTGGAAGGAGGGAGAAAAACAACAGACTGAATGAGAGCTGGAAAAAGAGTGAAAGGAAGAGGAGGACAACACGGATGAAGAGGCGGGAGTGAAACCAGCGCAACACTTGAGAAATCATAAAAATGCCCGCCACCTCGCGCTTTTTACAGTCATCTTTAATCATCTGCTTTGGCTTTTAATTAAGTAATACCATGTTTTAAAGGGTTCAGTCTCACTGTGGGGTCAGTCATAGGAGCTGTCCTGACTGTCCTCCAAGAGCAGTGACATCACATCAAGTGCATCAGTCGTTTGATCAAATGCCTAACTAAATATGACCTGTGTTTATGTCTTTTTATACTACCTGTTCAAGGTTAGAATGTGGGCATGATCATGCTGTGTTGTTGTTGTTCCTGGAAAATCATTATTCATGTTGCTCCAGGACCATTACTGCAAATGACCAACCATGCTTTTTTAATGCAATAGCTTAGCAACTCAGGTCGAAAAGGTCAGAAAAATACACACGAGGGAAAAAGCTATCCTTTGAAACATGTGGTCAACATCCTGAAAGAATCTATTTGAACCCAAACCATGTTTTCTTTAACCTAACCTAGTATTGTTGTTGTTTGTCTTAAACGTAACCAAACAGGGTTAGGGTTAGACAGAGAACTGCAAAGAAAATATCATGTGAACTTCGTAGCAATTTACACGTACAAATCACTTTTCCCTTGGCCATATGTTCGTGGACTTTAACAGCTCAGATTTTGCGCAACAGATGCAAATTTTTGCGCATTCTTGAGTTTCTCGTCTCAGTGCCTCTCTCCACTGCCATTACTGCGGTAAGAGAGAGCAATAGTAGCTACATTAATTTAGAAATGGAGTCCCATTAACACATTCAGCAAAAACAACTTGCTCCAGCTACTGACTTCATTGCTTTTTGGTAAGTTGAAATGATGGTCCTTTATGATGTTCTAGGGAGCAACACCAACACGGATATATCAGATACACTGGAATGCGGAGCTGTTATTCCACCTCGCTGTTCTGTATAAATGTACAAAGATGGATTGGGAAGTTCATTGTTGTTCTGCCACTGTGCCTCCAACATAGGTAGTCACAGAGCCGAGTCAATGCCTTTGTAAAAATAGTGAGTCAATGAGCCAGTGAACGAGACAGGACCTAACTTATAACTTGTTATCTGCAACAGGGAGATTTCAAAATCCGATAAAAGTTGGCAACTAACTCAAAGAATAAGATCAGAAACTGCAAATTGTGAAGGGAACGAGGTCCAGGAAATCCTTACCATGTTGGTAAATGGATTGTTTCACTGACATGTTACATGTCATGCCCAGCACCTTTGCTTCCAGAACGTCAGTGTGCAATCTAAAATAACACACTCGGGTGACATTATACCACTGTTTTTTGCTTCAGGGTGTAAAGCTTTTGTTGTATCAGTATTGCGGGATCTCTGCGTACAAAGGGCTTATAAAGGGAGGAGAAGCATGAAGTTACAGCCTCACAATCCTAGTAAGGAGAAGCTCAAAATGGAGGAATGTATCAACAAAGTGTGTGACTCTGACTGTGAGCCAGACTGTGGTTTGTTACCCATTTCCGACAAAAAAAGTTCAAGTATAAGTGCTTGGTGTTAGGGGAACATTAAACACTGATGACTTGGTGTGATCAGTGACTGAGAAGTTTTATTTATTTCAGATAAGTGAAAAAAGGAATCACACTTACATACAAGTCCAAATGATTCAGGGGTTCGTAAAATGTTTGAGGGAAATCAATTAAATCTCGAGTTGTTTTCATTTGATAACACTGGTGTGGGGGTTTCTGGGGTTTCTGTGGTTTCTGTATGTGTGTGCGTGTGTGTGGGTGTGTGTGTGTGTGTATGATTCACACAGGTGAGCTGACCGCTGTGTACAGGTCCAACTAAACAGCATCACGCTCCACAGCCTATCAGTGAGAGTACAGGGTCTGTCGCTGGGCGGACACCCCCCAGGGGCAGCCAATCAGAGTTCGGGAGCAGCGGGATGGAAGAGCAGCTCTGCTTAGTGCAGGTTTGATGCCCACCAAGGTCCAACGCTGCAGGCACAGCGTGGCAAAGGCTGGGCTCAGTGAGAGTGTATGTGTGTGTGTGTGTAAGTCAGTGCCAAGCTCCTTAAGGTGTCAAGCTTGGTGGGTGAAAATCAATTCCATCTCTCTCCTCACCTCTAATCCAACACTGAAGTTTCTACTTTGTCAGTTGTATAGTTTTGAGTTTGAAAAAAAACATGATTCTGGACCAAAAGAGGAACCACTGAATATTGTGATAGGTTGAGCAGAAGTGACTTCAGATCACAACAAGGACAACTACAACAAAAAAACAACAACGGTAACCCCATTTTACAACCACTATGCTCATTAAGAGGGCGATGGCAGCTCTTTGTTAGCAAAATGACCAAAACACAACATCCTTGTTAACCTGCCATTCCCCCTCTCTATCCCCCAGTGGCAGGGAGGGTGCACTGGCAGAGTGGTTGTTAAGTTGAATATGTTAAGTCTAGTCTTTCGTACTCATTGATCCTTTATCTGACTGAGGTTTATGAGTTAGAATTTGACTTTTTTATTTCAGACATTAGCTTTAACTGGTTACATTAGCCTGT
>OMLP01045955.1:28300-39028 GCA_900302685.1 Spondyliosoma cantharus
AAACACACACGCATACAGACGGTCATGTTCACAGACCTCTAGAAGGATTTTGGACACGTGCAACTCAAAAATCTTTTGTTGGGTGTGTGTGTGTGTGTGTGTGTGCGTGCGTGCGTGCGTGCGTGCGTGCACGTGTTGTGCGCGTGTCTGTGTAGGGGCGTGTCTGCCCATTGTGTTCACCAAGACGACCCCAAAATAACCTCTTTTGTGTGTTTGCGTGTAACAGGGTCTGCACAGTGGGGAACTGCTGCAGGAATACAAGAGAGTGTGTGTGTGACCAATACGCGCGTGTGTGTGCCTGTATGAGTATCGCAGTGGGAGATGAGAGTCCTTACACACCTTGGATCAAAGGCCCAATAAGGACTACATAAAAACTGTGTGTGCGTGTGTGTGTGCGTGTGTGTGCATGCACTAGTTCCGCCGGCTCCACCCTCTGATTTCTATTTCTTATTTTCTCTCTCCTTGGATGAGCGAGCACAGCATTATTATGGATTTGTATTGCCAGGGAACAAGCACTCACTTGCTGTGTGTACTTCCTGTTGATCTTCATGGAGTTTTCTCTTCACATGTGTTGGATTTGTTAACGCAACAGGAACCTAAATGATGGACTGATGACTTAAGGCTAGAGCAAGACAGCTCAGGGTAAAGGGCTATTGTGATAACGGTTCAAGGAAAGTTACAGGCTTAATGAGGCTTACTTAAGTCTATACTGATGTTCAAAGACTCAGCTGCTGAGTTGTTAAAAAAAAAACTCATTGAAGACAGTGATTCAGAAAAATCCTATCAAAGACCTGCGTTGTTTCAGCAGGATTTCCCTCCGTATATAGTCATAGAGGTGCACAACCTCACCTAAAACAAATAGCAGCCTCTCTGATAGAAGAAAATATTGCACTGTAATGAAATATATTATGAAGTTCACATTGTGGTAGGTTCAAATATATCTCAGCTTGAATGCAGTGGAATTACACTGTTACTTAGACCCTGCTTTCCTCATTCAGTCACTTAATGCATCTTGGGCAGGTCAGTGGGCTATCTGATCTCAAAAATAATTCTAAATACAACCGAGAAGCCTTTGAGTAAGATGGAAAAGCAACACTTTTTAACCATCATTAATAAGTTGTAAATTCATAGTTAAATAAACTTTAGTTAATAGTTTTTTCACTTTTAACAAACAATGAATTGTTCTATAAACTTTTATAAAATTGTGGTTTCTAATGGCAATCCAAATAATGTTTATGGTCAAACTACACCGTATTTACTAACCATTTATGAAAATGAGCTGCTACTAATGCTCAGTAAACTGATATTGAGATGAGATTTCCATTTATTCATGATGGTGATCAGAAAGTGTTTCTGATGGAAATCCAAGACATATTCTAGCCACATATTGAAAAAGTTTTAATGTGTTATTTTTGGCTTGGCCTTTATTGTTTTGTTTTATTCTGTCGTCAAGGATGTGGTTGTTTGTCTTGACTTGTATGTATTGAAAATAATACTGAAATTGTATATATATATAAAAAAAAAAGTTTTAATGTTTTAATGTGTCTCTCTAAGACACATACATAAGTTTTACCCATCAGGTGTGACCGGGCTGGGGAAAAGCCGCTCACTGTGCTGATAAAACTGATGTTACACTGAAGGTGTCATTCTGCCTGTTTTATGTAAGTGTCAGGAAAAATTGACACACAAAACTTCAACACATACAATGGTATGGAGGTCCGCTTGGCTGTTCTCTGATCAGTTCGAATACTGAATGGTCTGTGTTGAGGGCCAAAGAAGATGCCAAAACTTTAGCCTTGCTTTCTTCATAAACACAATTCATCCATGTGTTCGTAGAGCTTGTCAGCTCTTACTGCTACTTGTTAATTGCTCTAACTAAAATGCTTTAATGCAAAATGCGTTCCTATTCTGGCCAATTAGACATGTATACAGTATGTGGCTATATGTAGGGTTAAGATCGAACATAAAGTTTTACACCTTTACACCACATGCATTTCACTCGTATGAACTGATGTGAGGGCAGAACAATGATAAGAGAGCAAATAAAAAAGCGTCCTTATGTGTATGAAGTTACCGGCCTTCTGATTCTGTTCTAATATTATGTCCATTGTGTGTTTGTTCCCCGGTCCATTTTTCAGACCCTATGAGCCCCTCCCCCCATATTTCCATACTATATCCTAGTGCTTTTTATAATGAGATTGCTAAAGGCCAGCTGTCATTTGGAAGAAGGCCCAGCGGCCGGCTCTGATAAATGGATTAGAGATGGCATCCATCCCCAGGCCAGACTGGGCCAGTAGATAACAGAATTAGAGATAGACTCCCAACCAGAATCACTAAAAAGTTGAGATTTACAGAGAAAGTAAAGAGAGGCACTGATTTAGACTGATGGAGGGGCTATCTGCAGGTTTCACGGACAAAGTCAAGACATTTAGTTGTATATAAACCTTGTTTTCACAGATGGGGGTGTGCACCGTTGGCAGTCCCTTTTAAACTGTTAGAGATGATGAATGATTGGGATTGCAATTATTTCTTAGCATATCAACAGAAGAGAGTGCTGAAGAAGTGTACTATGTGTGATGCGAACGTGTATGTCATTGGTGTATTGTGTGTTCACTACCAACTGCTACTACGAAAGTCAATTAACAGGCTGTTCCATCAGGCCTTCTTGGCTGATGTCGGACGTTGGGCCGGTTCACACTGGTGCAACTTTTCCATGCAATGTTATGACAAAGTTTTGACTCTTGGTGTTGAAGCTGCATAGAAGCCGATCGAGTTTACATTATGAAGTCAGATGTCATTTTATGATGTAAATAACATGTTGAGTTTTAGGGACTGTGAAATGTCACCATCTCCTCACATTGCCATCTTTGGAAGATCAACAGAAGATAGCATCACAACAAACGTTCATACTAATGTAATTGCCTTCACCTCCTTAATTGCATGCAGAGGAATTCTCCGGTTTTGGAAATCATCTCTACCCTGTCACCCAAATCATGGATACACAATGTCATGTCCTTCTTAAAATTGGTAAAATCTCATTATGCGGGTATGGGTATGATGTGTATGTTACCGTGTGTACATGCTCTAGTTACAGGCCCTATATTCTAAATTTGGGATTATCAGTAGAACTGCAAAAGTTTTGATGGTATTTATGACAGATGTCCTTCTTGTTTTGTAAGTAATTATATAAATATTTTCATATTTTCTTTTTTCGCTACATTATATAATTTATTATGATCCTTGTCTTCATTTCTATATTCATATTACATTTCATTGTTATCTTAATTACTTATCTTTATTTACCTTCATTCCTATCTTTGTTACCTAAAATACTATCAGTGTTGGGCAAGTTACTTTCAAAATGCAATTTATTACATATTACTAGTTACCTTCATTTAGTAATATATTACAACATTACAATAAATTAAAGTGCGCTTGCAGGATTAGGCTTCATCACCTACAAAATACGGCTCATTTTAATACATCAGTAATACATTACTGAAATATTATTAGTAACGCATTATATTTCTCCATTACCGCTACAAGAAATATATTACTTTAGCGTGTTGCAACAATGACTGCTGTGCCATCATTTTACTCCTGGTGGAAGAGGCCTTTGGGTTGGGGTGTAACAGGGGGATTGAGGGTGTTCTGGGTTGGAGCGGAACTTTGTAAAAACTAGAAATGCCTTATGTATTACCATGGTACAACATACTTTTGCATTTTCTAAATTAAGTATTGTTAAAAAATGTTTTTAAAAAATGCTATGCTAATTTCTGTTAGCATGTGAAAGGTCATTCCTATTATTTGTTAGCATTGAGCTAACTAACTAAGTGCTACAAGTAGTTACATAAAAGTGATTCAAGAATAAAAGAAATAAAAAAAATTCCAAACCCTACAAAAAATTAAAGTAACAAAAACAACAAAACCAGCCTGAACATAGCTAGTAACAATTGTTAGAAACTAAAAGGGAGCACAGAAATTTTAATGTATTCTAGTTTTATTGATATGTTTAAAATACTTAAATGCTTAAGCGTGTCGGAATGTTTTCACAGATTCTATGAGATTTCCAAAGACACCAAATAAGACAGGACTTAAAAGAAACTTGCAGATGTCCTGAACTTTCATCGGCCGAGATGTGAGGTTTTCCAGGGACAGTCGACAGATAGCATCACTTCCTGTGCGTGTGTACCTGCTGCCTTCCGACCCATGCGGACGGGCTGATTGATTTTTGAAGCCTATCGATCTGCTTCCTTCACAACCGGCAGATCTATTATAATGACATTGTATCTAAATCCTATTTGTTGGCCAACCTGCTCCTAAACATAACCCAATAAACTAAAGAGGGGGACGGATGAGCTCCCCTCGCTGCTCGCCTCAGTTCGGCTAAATCTTCATAAAAAACATGGATGGATCAGGATAAAAAGGCTTTCTGGCTGAAATGACATTATCTATAAAGGAAGGAATCTATTAAAAAAAGGGCAGGATGGTGTAATGCAACAACCTGTGGAGTCCATGCAATCACTGTAAAAATATGGATGTGTCATAAAAAACTGAAATGTTACTGCAGAGAGGAAGAACAGAAAGAACTCTTTCACCTTTGTGAAAAAATATACCCTCAAAATCTTTAATGCAATGTGGTTGCAATTGAAGTTGCATGTATATCTTATATTTGCTATGAGTTTGAGATCATTTTTGTATATTATATTATTCTAAACATATTTCAAAGATTTTGGTACTACAGAACTGTGACCACTGTTTAGGGGAGAGAGAAAAAACACATGGAGTGATGGTGTGAGAAAGGGAGGGAAAGGATTAAGACAAATAATGAATGAAAATATGAGGAACGATGGTAAAAGGGAAAGAGAAAAGAGGAGTAGAGACAGAGATGGAAGGCAGAAATTAGAGGGCACGTAGAAACGAAGGACAAGGGCAACAGAGGCCAGGCAGCAGGATAAATGGAAAAGAAACAGGGAAGAATAAAAAGGAGGGAAAGGCAAAATAGATGAGGGCAAAGACTAAGAAAGAAAGAAAGAATTGTAACTTGTGTCTTCAATATTTATAAATTTTTTGTGTTTTATGTTTCACAAATGTAACAAGAAACTCATATATAGGATATATATTACAAAATAATATATAGAAGATACATATAGAGGAATATCAAACTACTCAATTTATTCTACTTAACGCCATCCACCCAGGAAGGAAGGAAGGAAGGAAGGAAGGAAGGAAGGAAGGCTGCTTTCTTTGTTTGAGGAACAATAATCAATATAGTAGCGCACACACACACAATTGACTGGGGTCAGCTCTCAACCAATTAACTTGTCATCCAGATAATAAAAGCTGCTCAGTTAAGTTCAGTATTTAATTTGATGACAATTTAAACTCCTAACAACAATATCAATTACACAATGACCTTAAAGCACTAATAATAATGATACCTCTTGCCTGTTTGGAATGTTCTACAATAAATTAATTTAGAACTACTGCAATATATCTTTTGAGCTGACTTCCTTTTTAGACTTAATTGAGTATTCTAAAATACATAAAATAAAACTGAAGCTATTCCCATACTGGGTGAAATTACTATAAGTATAAAATTACTATAACTAATAATTAACTATAATTAAAAGTGTTTATAACACACTATAATGTTCTAACAGTTTATTAATAAACAGTATTCAGCAAAAATTCTAGCTTTTCCTATAAAGAGATCGTATATTACTACCTGAGCCAAGCCTATATCCACAACATAAGCTATTCTGCTTACAGCTACAATGTGTAAATAACCACTTATTAATAGGTTGTTTACTGCTTATCAATGCTAAATAATGTAAACTCAGTAGCCAGTTTACTATGTACACCAGCTCCAAATAATGGATCTAATACAACAATACTGTAATAAATTCTCCCCTAATGAAGGTTATGGTGTTCAGATTTTGTTGAATCCTAAGTCAAATTACGAAGTTTTTAAACTTGTATGTGAACATGTGGGAAATGGGCTTTAAATGCACACCGCTGGTGGTTGAGTTTAAATGAGAAAACAATTGATTAATTAGGAAAGATATGGTCAGTGAATGCATTGTGTGTTAAATCAATAAAAAGTTACTCTCAATTGGTGTGCAACCAACTGCAGTTTGTGACAGTGTCTCCAACACTGAGTTCATTATAATCATCATACTGCAGTTGGTGTTCGGTGATGCAGCTGACACAATTATTATTATTATTATTATAACATTTATATGATGTATATGAAAATTGACAATACAATAGCACTGAAATTTAATAAGCAATAATTACAAATGAATGAAATTCTAAATTACAATTGCGATTTTAGAACACTGAAATACTGAAAAAATAATATGGGCTTAAACAATATTATATACATAAAGTGAAAGCTTGTTGAACATATACATATCTATTTCCAAAAAACAGTACCTTCTGGGTTTTAGAAACCCTGCTGAGGAAATCAAACCAACAACCTTCCCATCTCTCCCCTCTTAAGCTGCAGCCTCACAATCTTCCCATGACGCACCTCAACTTTGCCTCCATTGGTAATCAATGGGAGACTGGTAAAACCTGATCACCAGGGACTGAGGGAGAGGATCAATACCAGCAGGAAACTGATGTGAGAACGAAGGAGGGAGGAAGAAAAAGTAAACGACAGGCAGTAAGATACTGTGGGAGAAAAAATTTAGTTAAATTTAGGGGGGGTGGGGATTAAATAACCCAAAAAACACACAAACAAAGGTAACTCTGAGGGCAGCCGCAAGCCAAAGACAAGCCTTTAAATTCCTCTGAAACCTCAAACAGTTGTATTAAACAAAAGAGCGCTAGTGCTATAGGCGGAGGGGAAAGTCAGGGGTAAACACTGTCCTCACAGCAAATGTCAGGAGACAGAAAATCTGGGCAAATAATTGAAAAACACAATTAAGTTGATAGAGAAAAAAGATTTGAGTCCTGAAACAGTGCCTGCCCTTCCAACTGGGGAGAGTCCATCTGAAGGTTAAGTGTATTTTACCGTCTTAAGACACAGACAGGAGCTATCTGCGCTCGCTGGAAACACAATGCTTCAATTAGACTATTTGAGGGGGGGGATCGGGGGGGCCCACATGAGATGTTGACCTTTGAGTGAATAGAGAACCACAGAAGAATTCACACAGAAGAAGGGCGACTCTGGAAGCTGAGGGTACTTTAGAGTAGCAGCAGCAGCAGACTGGGAAGGAGGCCGAAAAGCTCATAAACCGCCGTATCAGGACTGCAAATGGATGTAACCAGGGCTAACAGTTGGAGGCAAGTATAGAGAACAAAGCCAATGAAGGCAACCAATCACAGGTAGAGTAGGGCGGGTCTCGCAAAATAAGCAGTGGGATCAATGCTAATGCCTGAGCAAACAGCACTTAGCAAGCTCACTAACCTGCTAACAGAGCTTGGTAATTGACATGAAGTTAGCAAGTATACTAGCTCAGAGAGGTTTGTTTCTGCTTCGATCAACCTATTAGTCGTGGGAAGTAGAATAGTGAGAAGCTCAAGGAAACTGTGACAGACTCATGCGAGTTCCTGGCTTGTGAGCTAGTTAGCGGTTGGCTCACCAGCCTCAGTCGATCACCAACTATACATGTAGTCACTTTAACTATCTTGCAGATCCAGCTGCAGAGTGGCGTGGTGGGTGTACAACTACAATGTGGCCCTGTAGAAATTTGGCAGCAGTTCCCATTCCTGTGGTGGACACCCTATCAATCGTATGTTCTTTTGACTGCAAAAGAGAACATTTGACATGAGTTATTCCATTCCTTGCCTATCCAAATAAGCTTCAGTGCAGTAGTGATGCAGGACAGATGCTGTATAAACACATGTAGGGGGACTTTTCAAGAGCGACATCTACCACATTAACTCTCTCCCAGTCAGTGCTACTGTATGATAGCACAGATTGCCAATATTGAAAGCCCGAGGTCTTACTTTTCTGTCCTCCATTATCCATTATGTGTTTGTTTTGCAGTTTAATTTACGATCCGACAGGTTTTTAATATAACCGATATTTTCGGCACTCTGCAGGCTGTCAGATTCATGCTGTTAATAGAGCGCTCTGAAAAATGGCTCTGGATGTTAAATTCCCTAATGGGGGGACAGTGGGGGGCCTCCATCACACCACTTCTTCATAAAGAAGGAATTATTTTTATTAATGCCACCATAGTTTAGTCACACTCTCCTCTCCCTCACAGATGAATCAAAGCCATTGGATAGAATTTGATTTCAACTCCACCAAATGAAAAGCATCACAGCTTAAAGTGAGTGGGAAAAGAAAACGATCTTTCCATCACACAGTAAGGTGGGGAGAATGGAAATGAGGAACAACAACGTCTTACAGAACAATTAAAATGTTCATATGAATCAAACATGGCCACGTTATCAGGGGAATGAAAGTGTCAGACTACAGATCATTCTTAACTGAAGAGATATCCCAAAGCTTACTATTATATCAATGCACTAATGCACTAACTACAGCCTGTAGTGAACACTGTAATCTTTCATGTGGGATGAAGGTGCAAGCCAGTTCCAAATAGCTTTTACTTACTTACTTAATGTCTTAAATTTATAGCATTCCCTGCTTTTCAGCTTTTTATTTCATGTTTCTATGAAGCCTGTAACCTGCTTTGTCACTTTGTTTTTAAATAAAGTGTGCTGTTTATATAAAATTTGCAGCTGTTGTTTTATCTCAGTAAAGGTAAGGTTTTGAAGAGAAACTATTTAAAACAGGAAGCTGAAGTGCTAATTCGGACATTTTTGCTGAGAATGCTGAGAAATGGTGAAGAAATAAGAAAATAGCTAGGTGACAGGTTAATGGTTTGTTGAGTCTGAAGTGTGCAGATCAATTCAAGATGTCTGACAGTTAATCTGATCAGATTAAACACAACACAGATCTCTGCAATGAAAAGAGAAATCTTCTGTGAACATCAGAATTCAACATTTTCCTGAACAATACCATTACTGAGAGTAGAGGAAAAGGAAAGGAAAGTGGCGAAGAGCAAAGTGATTCTGAGTGCAGTGGATAATGAGAGAGAGAACAGTGGGGAAGAGAAAGACACGTTGATGTCAGTTGGCAGTTTACTTTTACTTTTTTTTTTTTTTTAAATTGCATAGATGGGCAGAAGCAGAAGAATATGGAGTTTATGCCCCCATTTTTTTTTATACAAGATTGCAGCCTTTCAACTTGGGAGCACGATTTAATGATTTTTTTTGTAAAGTTTTCCCTCAAAACCCTCCCTTGCCCTCAAATATCATCTGAGGGTGCTTAGAATTGCTCTTGCACACTTGCTCCCAAATATATTGTTGCTTGCACAGATTTCATGCGCTTGTGAAAGCTCTGCTCTCAGAACTCTCTCTCGGCAGGTGCAGCGCTGACTAACGAAATGATCCCTGCCTCGTTGTGGATGTGATCGCTTATTTCTTAGGATGTCCTGCACAGATGGCCAAGTGGGACATGTTCCAGCTGGAATTTGATTCAAAATCTGGAAGAAATTAATAACCGTGGTGTTGTGCTCCATCATTTTATATGATTACTACTCAATATTCCGTAATTCCTTATTAACTACAATGCTTTACTGTTACAGCGGGTTAATGCAATACAAATAAATGCAATGCAATAAAATAAAATCTGCAAAGTAACTTGCCACTAATGATGTCAAATGTAGTGGAGTAAATCATACAATACTGCCCTCTGACATGTAGTTATGACATTAGTATAAAAAAAGCAGAAAATGGACATGCTCAACAAAAGGAAGAGTACCTCAAAATGGTACTAGAAATGATACAGCGCTTGAGTAAATGCAGTTAGTTACTTCACATCACTGTTCCAGAGCCCTATTTTCAAGGCAGCAGTGTCCAGAGCATGCGGCTCTCTCACAGTTGATTATTTCGTGCCCTTGACATTAATTTTGCTCATCTGTGTGGTACTGGTACCCAGGTGCACAGGTGAGAGGAGAGGAACAAATGGGTGAGGCAGCACAAAGAGAGGAGCTGATATCTTGGTGGAAAATGGGTCTTGGATGTTCTGCTGACAATAGACTTCTCAGAGGCACATCTGTTTCTGCACAACTACATTTATTTTTCATTTATTTCTATGAAACCTGAGATATGGACACATGCTCACATTTGGAACATGTGTTGGCTTTTAATTGATTCTTTAGCTTTGACTTAAATTTTCTTCGGTCGGATGTTGTTTGAGGAGTATAATGCATGCATCCTTTGTGCTGGTTGACTCTTGACTACTCTTCAGTCAATTAGCAATCAAACAGCCAATCAGGCATTCAGAGGCAGACCCAGATATCCAGTCAGTAACCAGTCATTTCCATCCATCTTCACAACACTCCATCTATATCCGTGTTCAGGCCACAAGCAAGCTGAAACGCACACACACAATCACACAACCCCAAGGCCAGTGCTTTATCTTTGTGACACATTCATAAACCCCGACACACACATACACACAGACGATCACACACTCTGCCCATCCCCCCCTTCATGTGCACATTATCACACTGTCCACTCAACCATAAGACAGGTGTGGTGTTGTTTGTGTGTGTGTGTGTGTGTGTGTGTGTGTGTGTGTGTGTGTGTGTGTGTGTGTGTGTGTGTGTGTGTGGCAAGGGGGGCAGAATGTGACAGTCATATGGTTAGTATGACTAGTACGTACTAGAGCAGTGAATGAATGCACATCTTTTATCTGTA
>OMLP01045956.1:0-10351 GCA_900302685.1 Spondyliosoma cantharus
AGGGCACGGGTGCAGAGGTCGAGAAAAGAACGGCACTCCTACGACCGAGCAGCTGGAGTCGCCGTCGCGGATGAGCTCATTCTGGACGGCGTCCAAAGAAGAGGCGAGCCAGAACCCCCTGACGTCTGAGCGTCACTGCAGAGCGCAGCAGCAGCAGCAAACTGTCTCCACAAAAACAAAGCGTAGAGACTCTCTGAGGTTCAACCGAGGCCAGAGCGATGACAGGGAGAGGAGGTACATCTTAACTGGACTGAGACCAACCGCTTCGCTGCAGGTCCAAAGAAAGAACTGGGGACGGCAGCGGTGTTCAGGATGGATTGGCAACGGAGGAAAAGGCCCGAAGCTGTAGCGAGGTCAAGAAGGCAGCAGCGCGTCTTCAAGGCTAAAATTAGTCTTATCTCAGCTGTAACCAGACTACTGTGAAAAAATAACAAGTCTTATCTGACGCAAAGTCCTTCACAGCTCTCAGCTTCTCTCATCAAACACACACAGCGCAGAGGAAGACATTTACCAGAAGGCCGCGAGGAACTCTCGGCATGTCTCTCGATACCCCGACGAGGCAGCTGGTCGACGACCTTCCGTCCCGCGCCGCCGTGCAGCGATAACGCAACCTGTCGCTCGCTGCTCAGAGGTCAGACACACACGGAAATATAAACTCTCCATATACGTATCTTAAGTGTTAGGATTCCCATATTTGTGTAAATTAAAGTGGCACGACTTTTAAACTATATAAAACACGGAGGAAGAGTTCATGTTTGAAAAGTCGTCGTTACATGTATTGAAACATATATTCAGCTACATTTATACTTCAGTGGTTTGTTGGTTTGTCAGCAGGATTTCACAAAAACTCCCGAGTGGATTTCCACAACACTTGAATGGAGGACGAGAATAGACCCTCCAGATAAAGAGGCGGATCCTGGATCGACATTTTCTTTATTATTATATATTGCCCCACATGTGCACACATATATCCTGCAAATGTAAAGTACACAGTGAATGTGCCGCAGCTCGTAATGTGACGTCACTCCGCCGTTCAGGACAACAGCAATAAGGAAGGAAGTTTAATTGGAGGCTGCATTTCCCGGAGACAATACGTCTCAATCACATCTACAAGACACGCGGGAGCGTATATAAGAGCCCATTGTTCAAATAAAACAAACAAAAATGTCCGTGACACATCGTCAGGCCTGTCCAATAAACGGCGAGGTGCACAGCGGTCCTTCTGTTCCACGGGGGAGCAAAGCAACAGGAGGTCGAGCAGCACGATACGACCTTTCCATTCAATTAGCCAAATGATCTCCAAACATCTGTGTGTGCTGTTGATATAAAAACACACTGCCCATTAACCTGTGGTCTGTAAAGTAAAAAAAAAAAAAAAGGACCCAGGCTTAGCAATTAACCCACATTCCCAAACTTATCCAGCTGCCTCTCGTTTCCAAATGACTATAATTCCAAACAACGTGGTAATTTCCCCGGCAGAGAGCGCATGCCTGGTGTGCTGCTGATTATGGCTTCTTGGTAACTTATAAAGACTGCGGTTTCCTGGAGGGAGACCGCATCAGCTGTCATATTCATAATTATAGCATTTCTGCTATTTCTATCAATCATATAATTATCGTATCTGCTATTTCTATCAGTCGTGTAATTATCATATTCAGTCATTTCTGCCTGAAATTTGTTCCCTGACGTTTTTTTTTTTTTTCTCGACGGCTTCAGATCCAGTGACGTCCGCGACGGATCCCGTAAGCTGCTTTTCTTTTCCACCTCGTTTTCAGCTGTTATTTGTACGGCTAAGCCGCTTCAGACTTTGATTGTATAGGGAGAGACGTGTCTGAGCGCGGCTTCCAGCGAACACACACGGCTTCCTCTTCGACTCGCGTCCTTCACGAGAAAATTTAAAAAAAAAAGACTTTCGCTCAAGAAACGACGACGAGCGAACCTTGAAAGAGTGTGTATGTGGAGGGCAGCGAGGAGTCCGTGAACTCAAAGCGAGTTGTAACAGCTGCTCCTTCACACCATAAATGTCGGGCAATTAAGCCTGAGCTCTGCTAATGAAGGTGACTAACGGGCTGGAGCTCCTCCACCAGGTGCTCGGGCCATAAACAGGAAGTCCCAGCAGGAGCAACACCTGGAAATAATAAAGACAACAGCTCCATCTCAGGGTGGAGACGCAACATAAATGAACACACGCAGCTGAAAGGTCCAAAAACACAGGAGGCTCTGCTAGCTATGTTAGCTAATTAGCTCACGGCTCAGTTAGCGGTGGAGGCAGTGGCCCTCGAGTTAAAGGCGACGCGGCCGAGCTCGACTGGATTCGGCAGCCTGACGTGAGCGTGAACATGATGCGCCGGCGCTAGCTTGTTAGCATGCTAACTGTGGTTGTAATCTCAGCTGTTTCTTCACATTCTGTTGACGATGTTCATTTTAAATACTGAACTAGACGTAGGTGCATTTCAGACGCGCTTCTCACCTCATCGGGGAGAACAGACCTTTAATAACGTATGTTTTCAACTGCGTGAATCCCAAATTTCTGTCAGCAACTCACAGATTAATCAGCTGCAGCAGCAGCTCTCGTGTTTGAGGAGATCAGTAAGCAGGCGAGCGTCATGACATTGTTGGATTCGCACCTGATGTGTTGACTTACTGTGATTTGTCCCATACATTCAATTATTACTAAAATCAGATTTAATCCACATCACCACAGCCTCTCAGAAGTGCTTCTCTGTTTAAAAATGTCAGATCGTCCTCCACGAGCGGAGGGTCATCCTGAGGGCAGCTCGTGTAACATTCGCCTCTGTGTCCGCCACAGTCGAACCATTGATTGCGAGAGGGGGGGAAGTGATTTTGATTATACACGCTTATGTGATGTCGATACTAATCAGCGGATCATGAGGGAAAATTAGAAACACACTGTTTTCCTCGACTCACAGAGGCTCGACTTCACAGGCGCTCGCGCTGTCCTCAAGTGACATGTTGCACAAAACAGAGGATGAAACATAATCAAAATCACAAGCTCTGCGACTTCAATCCTCTGCTGCGTGTCGGGGAAATGCTGCGATGATCTGGGGGATTATCCAAGTTTTCCCTGCCAGTACGAGGCTTTGAGGCACCGTCGAGCTGTCGGACCCCACATCGGCTGAAACCTGTGGTAAAAAATCATGTGGTGAACATCAAAACTAACGACTTAACTGTTTCTAATGGCTTCAGTTGATCCCAGCGGACTTCTTTGACAAGTTTTGTCCTCAAGCTTTATTCTGATTTCTTTTACCCATCACAACCATCTTGGGGGGCGATAAAATGCACCGAAAGTACCCCTGCCTGCAAAATAATGTTGAGGGGGAACGAAGGAAGATGAGCCCCGGCGTTAAAACAGTTGAATCCCCGCAACAGAAAAGGGTTCGGAGTTCGACGGATGCTAACTCGTTTTGGTTAAGGTAAGTGTTAAGTTTGTTAGCTTGGAGGATGTTGAAAAAAGTCAAATGCAGCTAGCGGACGAAAGAGAGTTAATGCCGTCCGAAATAACCCGATGATGTTTTATACCAACAGTCTACATCCGCCGAGTCTAGGTCGGATTTTTTCTTTTTTTTTTTCTTTCAATTTGTGCCACCATGAGGAGATATGAAGCCGCGAACATCGTGGTTGAAGAAGGCGCCACAGAAGAGGAAACAGTTTGGTAGTGTGTCCCCTCAGAGTTGCCGTAAAGCAGAAGTTTGTGACAAGTGGGAGAGAAAATGAAAAGAAAGTTACGTCTCCGCGTCCCGTTTATCACAAACCAGCTACGTTAGACAAACCCAAGATGACTCGATTGCACTTGTATAAGTTTGCGTTCTCTTAATCTTTAGCTTTAGTTCAGCTAACCAACTAATTTTGTTTCGCCCTTATGAGGCTGAAAACTGAGGCGAAGTCACGGACACCCTAACGTGGTCAAATTATCAGGAGAATCTGTTGAGATCGTCTGCATGTTTTGAAAAAAATGTCGATACACGGTGGCGGTGTGTTGATCATATATCGCACGAGGAAGCGATACGATACGTTGCTGTATTGATATTATCGTCCCGCGCCTGTGGAAAAACCACCTGTAAAGTCTTCCACAAACCCTGGGAGAACAACAGAGTAGCAGCTCTGTGGATGTTTGCATTATCAGCATGCCTTCGTGTTCAGTCGGGGAGATGAGAGCTGTGGATAGAAACGACATTAATGCAGCAGAAACGTCAGCGCTGCTGCCGGCAGCCGGGCCTCGTTCCGTGTGGACAGATGTGACTCCGCTGCCCTCCTCCTCTCCCTCGTCGTTAACTTGGGCAAACTGCTGTGGGTACCACTTAATCTCATAACAAGCAGAACAGTGGAAAGTGCAAAGAGGTCTTTCCTAATATCACACCAAACCGAGTCAATGAGGGAGCAGCTCCCCCCCTCCCCCGCTCCGCTCCGCTCCTCTAAAAGGCCACCATTGTATGTGGAGAATCGCCATGGCTACTGCCGACGAACTGTAAGCCTTTTAGAATTATTAGCATTCCTCTCTACCCCGAGCACTGTAGCAAAGCCGCTCGCTTTACCATCAATCCGCCTCGGGGAGAAACACACCGTTTCTTTCATCGGAAGCTGCAGGAATTTCCATCAGGCTGGGAATTAATTAAAGTTGAATTATGGGGCTGCGGCAATATCGGACGAGCCAGACAAATTCAACAACACCGAGGGAGGGAAGGAGTGAATGCGGCCTCGTTAATGAGCCGAGCCGCTTGTCGGCGACGCGGCTGATGTCAGGCGAGAGAGCGATAAGACGGATAACAATGTGATCATTGATGGATCCGGTTTTCACGGACACGACGGATCTTTGGCTGAAGTTTAGTCACGTCTGCTCTCTCTGGTGCAGGTAACTTAGCACTGCAGACAACCTTTACGCTTTAACTTGCCGTTGTGACGCAAAGTGTCTTTAAATACGCTATTCTGTAAAACAACGCTTCAAAACTGGCACTTTCTACCAGATCAGAAACAAAACCTGCCACTTATTTCTACTGGGCCGTCTCACAGAACTGACATCAGGGTTTTAAGGTCCAGTTGGGTTTCTTACGGTTGCTAGCTGTCCGTTGAAAAGTTAAATTTATCATGAAAAGTGTAACTACGAGGTATTTGTACCTGACTGAAGTATCTCCATTTTCTGCTACTTTACACCTCGACTGTGAAACATCTTGTACTTTTCACTCCCCTACATGTGTTTGATAACTTTACCGACTGTTAGTTACTTTGCAAATTGCATTTTTGCATCAATTCACTTTATCTGCAATCGGATAAATAAATAAAAGATGCTAAATACTGGATCTGACAATTGTTCAACCACATAATAAACAGCACACAAACATGTAGATATATGTAGTTTACTTTTATTTGTGCATTCAATATTGGACACTTTCCCTCAATTTGCATGGGTGAGTTTCACTTTCAAGCTATATTTGAGCTTTGTACAACACTGATTAGTTGTATAGTTGTTGTTTTTTTGTGTTGGTATTTATGAGTGACAACTTCCCCCCCCCTGAGCGTTTCCATGTGGTTTTATTGTCGGCGCTGCTTTGGCAAAGACGGCTGGATCGTTTTTGTTTCCATCAGAGTTGCAAATAACAACACGGCGAGAGAAGAAGCGAGTTATTAAATCATTTAGACGATAATAAGAACGGATCCCAGGTGACCGCGTGCAGGAACAATTGTACAGTGAAGGTGAGGTTTCTAGATTAGTTAGTTACAACGTGTCAAGACTTAATTGGTGATTAACGACCGCAGAGTTTAGACACTGATCGCAATCAGATGAGGGGATGAACTTTAAAACTGATGCTTGAAAATTGGAGGAGAAAAAAAAAAAGAACAAAGATCTGTTTTCAAGTTTTTCACTGCGGGGGAAAAATAAATCCACTGGTTTCATGATTATCGACTGTAAAAGATTAACCAGACAATAACGGCCAGATGTTACTAATGATCTGGCAGCACGCACACAATTAAAGTAACCGCCGAAGGACAGACGAGCCAAACAGATGGGAGACAAACGGCCATTTTTCTTCCCAGTTCTTTTGAGACTACACGTCAGTTTCCACGGGAAATAATAAACCTCGTTAAATTAATCATATTAGGGGGGGGGATGTGATTAAATGTAGCGATTGCTAGCCGAGGGCGTTGCCGCAATAAACAATCAGAAACCACCTCATCCTGGAATAATGCTGCGATTGTGTCGTGGTCAGAGTGAGACGGGGAAGCTGGCTGAGACAATGCGTCCACTATCGGGCTCGACGGTGACACAACGGGCTCTGTTCCACGGGCGACCAGGGAGGCTCCGCTATCAGGCCTGCGACTCCTCCAGGCCCTGGCACCTCCACCGGTGCAGAAAAAGTAGGTCTGCGCGGGACCCAAGGGGACGAAGGGCCCCGGTGACATTCCATCGCTGGTGCCAAAACGGCTAAATGGCAACGATTTCCCCGGAGTGCACGTACACGACCGGTTCAGTTTCAGCCCGTCTGTGTTGTTCCAGGTGCAGGTTACAAGCAAACAACAAAGTCTCACTCGACTGTGACTGGAGGGAGGCACCGAGGTAAGGTGTACCTCAGGGTCTCTGCAGGTTTCAACATGTTAAAGTTAAGACTTTTTAAGATTATTTCACACCCAGAACATCCCACGAAAAAAGCTCCCATTGTGCTGTCTGGTGGATTTTTACAGCGGCTTTTTGTTTCTGTGACTTCCACAGCGACTCTTGACGTCTTTGCAGCTTAATTTGAGCAGGATTTAAAATGATCCATGAGCCAGATGTTGATGGTTTCAGAACAGAATTCCCTCGTTCAAACTCCCAACGTCTGACCTCTAAGCGTTCCCGGTGCACAACGCCAGAAGTCACGTCTCAGCCTTTCTCGCATATCAACAAAACAAAGGAGGCAAAGCGACACGAGGTAACAGACGACATCATACAGTTTATTTTATGGCACTTTTTGTCCTTGAAAAACATCCAATCATTCATGCATAACACAAACCCCGTAGTCCACAATTACATTTACTGTGTGGCGTCTGTGTCATGCACAGAAAACTAAAAGGACTTGGGTTTAATGTTGTAGTAATATTAATAATAACAGTGGAAATAACTTGTTTCCATCCATTTATTATCTCGTAAAACTGTCAGATTGTGATTCTTTCATGTTGTGTTTAGGGAGACGCACAGTAGTAGTAGAAGGAGTAGTTTCAGTAAAGTCCAGTCTGAGTTCTTACAGTCTGATGTGCACGGACGTTACGTGGAGCTGGTTTCTGCAGACACGGGTCATCAGGAAGCCGGGCTAGGATTCTGTGGATCAAACAGAGCGATGGGAGTTTATTCAGTCCAACAAGGAGATAAAACAGAAAAAGCTCCTGTTTGTCTTTGTTACCTTGGCGATGATCTGCAGCCTGGGGACTCCCATCCAATCACAAAGCTGGTTCCTGTGAGTCCGCACCGTGGCGAGGTCACTCTCCCTGAAGCGAGACACCGAGCGCGACGGCGCGTCACGTACAAATCAAAAGCATTTCAACAATAAAAGGGGAGATGCTGTCGGCTGCGAACGCTCACCAGTTGGTGTCACTCAGCACCGTCATGACATCGTCCAACACTTCTGCGTCTATGACATCATCGTAGGTCAGCATCATCTCGTACATCTGGCTGGCCGTCGTCTTCCTGACCTGCAGTTGTCAGAGAGGAACAGTTGATTCTGAAAACTAACCTAAACTCACCACAAAAGGAGAGCACAGGAGACTTGGATCCATTTAGCAACGCAGAATCAACCTTTTACATCTACAGAGTCCGCCATGTTTCTACAGTAGCCAAGAACGGACAAACCCTGCAGAGGTTAGAGTTTTAAGCGGCCGCTACAGGGGGACGTTAAGACAAGCGGCTATTCAGCTGTTTGCAATCTGGAACCTCACCACTAGATGCCAGTAAATCCTACACACTGGACCTCGGAGGACAGGTGAGGCGTTCCTCTCTTGTGAACTTACCGCAGGGAAGTGGTGGCAGAGCAGCATCAGCAGCTGGGACAAAACTTTCTTCCTCACGTCCCCCTGAAACTGGACCAGCCCACAGAAGCTGGAAAACAGCAGATGGACGGTGTTTTCTCAAAGTATATTTATCATGTGTACGTTTGACGGTGAGGTGGAGACTTACACGGCTATGCAGGCAAGCAGCTTCGAAATGCATTTGGTCTTCTTGAACTCTTTGGAGAGATTCAAAAGCTCCACGCAGAACGGATGACTTGGAACAAAAACAAAGGCAGAACAACTTCAGCTCTCACAGACGTCACGCACGGTGTCATCTTTATTTAAACAAAGCCATCAACAGCACTCACTTCTCTTGGGCGGCGAAGATTTCGAAGCAGCCGTTAGCGAGCATCTGATTGAGCATCTTAAGGAAAGGGATCGACACCCTGGGGGGAAAAAAGAAGAAACTGAAGGTAAAGAACAGATGATTAACTCTTGACGGGTTTCAGGAAGGCCGACACATCGTGGAAAAGGGTCTGAAGTACAACATCTAGCAAGGTCAGAAGGTAAGAAGTTGTACCTGTCGTTGCGGAGGTTGTCTCTGAAGATGACCAGCAACGTGTCTGCAAACTGTGTCATAGCAGCGGCGTCGCCCTGGATCCCCCTCAGGTAGTCAAACAACCACTGGGACGAAAACTCAACCTGGATGGAAGCAGCGGAGAGCAACAGCCGCCGGAAGGTTACGACTTGATTATGAAGAAACAAAACACTTGAGGACGTCATCTTGAAACCTGGATTAACGTTTTTCAGTATTTTTCACGCTGTTATCTTCAGCTTGTAGATGTTTTTTTTTTTGGGTTGGACCAGGTGTTTTCCTCAGGTAAGACATGTTGCCCTGGCACAACTTTGCATTTCCAGTTAGAAACATTGCAAAAGCGTCGCCCTGACTCACTGTGACTTGTTACAGACGTGACGCAGTGTCGCCGTCTCACTTCTTCTCTCTAAACACAAAAGATGCACTCGCAGGTAACAAAACTCGGCGTCATTGATTTAACGTGAATCAGTGCTCAGTACTGTGGTAACGACATGATTTTGTTCCCCTTAATCCATCACTGTCTTGAAGAGATTAAAGCGTGATGATATTAGCAGCAGAGAAACAGAGATTTGCTTTAATAAAGACCTGACTGGAGAGCCTGAGGGGGGCCTTGGAAAGAAAAACACGGAAATTGATGATCTCATCCGCCGGCAGGAAAGAAAGTGTCAAACCTTGACAGCTGCGACATGGCAACAAAATATGAAACAGATAAACACAGATACAAGGAAACACTGTCAGCATGTTGTCCTCTTCTACACTTCAGGACAAAACCTTCTGTGTTTAGATTATGTCAAGCGTTCAGAAATCACGCTATCAAATAAAACACTGTGAATCTTTTGTCCTGTTGGTATTTAGGTTAGATTTGTTTTTGTTTTAAATACTACGAAATGCAGACTTTGTACCGCTTTAAACATCTCGTATTGAAAAAGTATCCCTCTCTCTCCGTCTTGGGTGTTTTGTGTTGCCTTATGATCTCCTCTCGACATCAAGCTGGCTTCCAAGTCAATTCCTGGAAAGTCAGCGGACGCTCCGTCTCTCTCCGGCCAGTGTGAATATGTGCCTGTGGTGTGAGAATGGCAATCTTGGCCGGTGTAGCAACGCAGCGTTGGCTCAGTTTCCTGCGTGCAACCCTGTACAAACATATCATTCGCTCTCGTCTCTGAGGATGTATCTGTGGCAAAATAAAAAAAGCCGGAGGAGGGAAGAGAGAAAAGAGCCAGATCGTCTCTGAGGGAACATGTTTACCGACCTCGCTGCTGCTATTACGGGCTTTAAACTTATTTTTCTTTTATTAGATCCACAAACGGTGCACGTTAAAAATAATCTTCGCAAAAATATTGCGGCCGGGAACTTTTTGAATGACTGGTTTTGTTGTCGTACTTGAGGAGACGGGAGGACACCAGTTCACGGCCCCTGAGCGACGACGTGCGAGGAGACTCAACTGATGGGAAATACTGGCCCACGAGGGGTGAGTCCAGATCGACACTTTGAGCTCGGGCGATTGCCACGCTGTGATTCAATGAATTCATTGAAAAGCAAGGTGTCGCAGAGAGAGTGAGGAGTTACAGCGCAGAGGACTGAGTCGACTACAGTAGACACATGGCTCCCCCTGTTGGCCTGAAGTCCTGCAGCCTACAGCCGAAGTCTTTCACTGGACAGAAACAGCACATGAACAACAGAAAAAAAGACGCTGAATTTCAATAAACACCTCATGCTGATTGTAAACTTTCCCACTGAATACAAATACCAGATGTCTCTTACTCCTTTTTTTTTTTTTTTTTT
>OMLP01045956.1:10371-45273 GCA_900302685.1 Spondyliosoma cantharus
TTTCTCCCTCTTTTTTTTTTTTTTGTCCAGTGTGAACAAACGGTTTATTATAAACACCTCTAAGAAACTAATGTTGTAGGGTGAAAGGGGAGTTTTATGAAATACAGATGAGTGATGAATTAAAGGATTAAACATAATTAAGCGTCTTCATAAGGTGTGGCTCTACCAGGAGGTGCCAGGAGAACAAGGTGTGGAAAGCTGCTGGAGGGATGGAAAACCCTCCTTTCATAGCAGATTTGACGTAAATAATACTCGGTGCCCCTCGTGTCGTCTTTTAAGCGCCTGTTTGTATTTTTCAGCGAATCGCTCTGCTCCGATTCGACGTTTGACCTACCGTGGACTGGGTGATCCCGCCCACAGACACGGTGATGCCCAGCAGGGTGTGGCGCTGATACTGACGCAGTCCCAGCAGCCGCGTGATGTACCGGAAAGCTTGAGATGGGGCATTCCAGTTCAGACTGGTCGTGGTCTCCCTGTAAGACACGAGTTGTTGCACTTCAAACGGTCAGATTTTGTGTATATGTATGGCAACAAAAAGTGCAGAATAATCACTGCAAATGTCAGTGAAGTGCTGAGTTGACTCACGAAGGAAAGATGTTCAACAGCTCCTCCCTGTGGGGGATGTGAGGCACTGCAGGCTCGGTGCTGTGCAGCAGACGCAGGAAGATGTTGCCAGCGTGAGCTCTGTAGCGGTCAATCTTCTCTGCTGCCTGCTGGGCCAAGCAGCACATCATACACCTCACCCTGCGTGCAGAGGGGCAAGAAATAAAGACGGGAAGCGCCGTTTTCATTCCACATAATCAGAAATCCATGCAGGACGTCGCACTTCACTGACGTACCAACGACTCCAGCTTCTTAAATGTGAATATTTTCTGGTTTATTTCCTCCTAAACTGATTATCTTTGACATTTGAGGACGTTATAAAATGTTGAGTGTTTCCTGGACTGATGAAAGCTTTCTGTTGAAATGTGCTGGAGTGTGTTTATAACGTCTCCAATGCTGTGACAAAAAAAAGGCATTAAAATGGTTTTAAAAGAGAAAGCTTTGGAGTTTTACGTCTACATTTGAGGAACTTGGGCTTTAGGAAACACTAACTGATTAATTGGGGAGATGATCAACAGATTAACGGACACTGAAGAGAGAATTTTGTCTTTTTCTTCCTAATCGATTAATCTGAATTCTACCTTTATTCTTTTCAGATATCAACAAGCGTCCGTCAACTGTACGATTAAATATTGCCCAATTTTCTTTTTTTAATCCTGCTTCTCAAAGCAACATAATCCAAGTTGGGTTGATTTAGGCTCGTGTACTGTGGCCACACCTTTAGACATCAAGGCGACATTTAAGATTACTCAAACAAAAGAACAAAGAAGTCTGACATGACAACATTTTTGGTCCCCTGCTGGTGACGTGACACGAGTTCTTCTGCCTGTGTGATGACCTGATGACTCACAGGTCTGCTGAAAGGATCTCTGGAGCACCGCCGGCCACCTGCAGAGTCACCTCCATCAGACTGGACATCGCCGCCTCTCGCACCCTGAGCACATGACGGAAAGAGGACAGAGTTCACGCTTGCAGAGACACAGGCTTGAAGAAACAACCGTCCACACAGATAAAGTGGACTGTGATCAATTGCTAATCCTTTTTGGACGTTTACTCTTGCTCGGGTTTGATTCTTCTGAATTTGATGCCAGCAACACATTTCAAACAAGCTGCGACAGGAGCAACAAAATACTGGTTTTACAAAGGCGTCCCGACACATTTAGTATCCGGCTTCGCTACAATCTCAACGATGTGTTAAAACAACGACTTCTTCGGAATAATGTTTCACCGCACGTCTGCCAGATGTTGCGCACACGTAACACGCACAAACACGAGGTGGCGGGAGGACGCACATCATCAGTTTCTTTCAGCTTCATACGATTTGACAGTTTTATAGTCAAATTAGCTTCATGGCTGCGGGGCACAATTTGCTTATGTGAAGCGTTACACAAAATCCTGAAGTCACACGTCGGAACAGGTGCCCAGGGAACAGGTGGAACGCCCGATTACTGGCCTCTTAGGCAAAGACAAGTTTTAAGTACATTTATGTCGCAACAGATGAAACGGAGAGATAAATCTGCCTCTGTGTGGGTGTGGGCACAAAAAGAAAAGAGCAACAGGAGGGGTAAAGACTCGTAAACACGAAGGAAATCAGATTCCAGAGAAAGAATGAAGGAAATATCTCTAGACGGTGTGAGAGAAGCAGCCCATCCCATGTTGGGAGGGCAAGTGACACGACCGGTGACATTCCTGGTGGTAAGCATGGCTCGAGGCTACTACTGAGGCAGGCCCTTAAGTGGAGGGACAGAAAAACACCAGAAGCTTCAGGCAGAGGTGCATTCCTCATCCCTCAGGCAAATCAAAACAGCATGCGTGTGGAGCTGCAAGTGTCGTCGACGAAGTTCACTCACCAGGCCCCCACGTCCCCTCTGCTGTCCGTCGTGTAGTCGTTCATGCTGTCGAGCAGAACGCCGTACACCTCCGCTACGTTCTCCGAGCACAGACTGGAGTCTGGGGAGCCCTGAGCGCAAACACCCGCCTTCACACACACTCTGGTGGACGATGAAGAAGAGATACAGATTAAAATAAAGGCCACCAAAGGACAAACAGTCCGTGATCAAGTGGGGAAAGGATTACATTTTGAGGGCAAAAACAAAGGGATGGACACGTCCTTCAGGTCCTGCAGGTCCTGTGGGTAACTGTTTATTTTAGCATTACTGCACAGTTAAAGTTCAGACAGGCAGCACAGAGAAAAGACGAAGACAGATGGGACATCTTGACAAAAGCCTGAAGCAGAACAACAACATAAAATAAGAATAAATCTTTTTACTCACTGAGCAACCGCTCTGACTGCGTCTCTTCTCGCTTCTGTGAAAGTCCCCTCCTTCTGGCTCAGGGCGCACATCTGCTGGAGGCCTTCGAGGATCTGACACACACACATTTCATTATCAAACCATCTGCTCGTTATCTTAACAATTCATCAATGAATCACCGAGTCTATAGAGTCAAACAAACATCACATCATCGCATGAATCGGTTCTTTTTTAAACCAACAGTCCAAGAAACTCACATTTAAGGATCTGGAACGAGCAAATGTTTGATATTTAGCTTTAAAACGTGCCGGAAACAATTAATCGATTATTCAAATAGTCTGCTACTAACGACCTGATAATGTAAGATTAATTATATTATAGAATCAGAACGTTTTGCAGCGCCTCGCATATATTGTCTACTGTACTGCTTCTCCTTGGACAGTTAGATATAGTGAGGATGCTATTCTGTGTTTTTGGTTGTTTTTGGTTGTTTACCTGCCCAGGGGCAACAAATGCAAATTAGCTGCTCGCTAACTCTGGTGCAGTGACTATTAATTACGCACTGTCCCTGTAATACAAGCAGCAAAATCAAAACAAAACAAACCAGCGTTGCAGCCAAGTGCAAAAGCAGTGAGATATCAAACGGCTAACACATCCTCCAAACACACCTGCTTCACTTTGCCTTGAATCATGAACGTGGGCAGAGAGCCGAGGGCGAGGGCGGATCCACAGCGCGTCAGCATCTGAGGACTCTTCAGACCTTCAACGTACTGAGACACCAGGGCCTCTGCAGACACACACACACACACCAAACCACGCAGAGATTGCTGTGAAATTCAGACATACAGTATAACAAGTGTGGCAAGAGAATAATATTCAACTCACCCTGCACGTCTGAGTCAGCCTGGCCTGTGTCGGCCTGGTAGTACTCCTCACATAAGGCGGACAAGGCTGACACCACGGCAGCCTGCAGACGAAGGAGGAAGAGGATCAGCGATTAAAAGCAGTTTTTTTTTAAAAAAAGGAAACATATTTATGAAGATAAATCAAGCTTACCATAATGCTATCCTTCAAACCGCTAGAGACGAGATGAAGAGTCTTTATGGTGTCATCAATAAGCTCCTGCCAGCCGGCTGAAACACAACGACAGAGACTTTCAGCCACGATGCTGAATGAAATGAAAAACATTTTAAATAAGGTGCGAAAAACAATTAACTTACTGATCACAGGGTCGCCCTTAAAAGGCATTTTGGACAGGGACAGCTTCTCAATGAGACTGCACACTGTAAAACAATTAGAAACACGATGAGATTAAGAGAACATCGTCCAAGATGTTTTCTATGCGCAAATCATGAAAGGAGATTTTTCCTGATTTGGACTTACTTGCCGGCCTCATCAGCTCTCCACCAAAACCCCTACAAAAAAAAGCATAATTTTGATATGAAGCCAAAACAATATTCAGATTCTCTTTATATTTTTTCAGAGTCTTTCTGCCTTACCTGTACTGTTTTCTGTCATGAAGCTGAAAGTAAGTAAACAAACGAACATCAGCGACAGAGGAAACTTTAACCACAGTTTATTCAAGTTGAGGTAACAATTTTGGTTCCCTCTGTGTCGTCCACTTACCTTCTGGTGGATGTTTTTTAATGCATCCACACATTCAGAGGAAATGATTTCCACCACAGTCCTGGAGGACAAATACAAGGAGACGAAACTGTCGTATAACACGTATAACACATTTCTTTCATTTTGCAAATGTTTGGGGGAATAGGGGGAATGTTTCAATTAACAAACATCACCATGAAACTCTCCTACAAATCTAATTAAATATGCAATAATTTGAACGTCTGCATTGTTTGATCTTGTCGACATTTTAGAGTCAAATGTTTTTACAGACGCGATTAGAAAATACTGTAAAAAAATATGATTTTCACCATGTTTTTAGGAATAAACTGTTCAATAATCAGGCTTGGAATGATGTGAAAACTAATCCTGTCAGAATATAATGTAGATGGGAATAAAACTGGAAAGATTAAGATTATGTAAGTGCTACTCGAGTGAGAAAATCATGAGAAAACATCCTTTAAGAGATATGAATTCCAACTTAACCAACAGATATCACCAGGAAACATCCAAAGTTAAATATTCACATTCAGATGATTATTTTTTGCATTACAAGTTTTCAGAAATGTAATGTGTGAGTATGCAAATTGGGCTATCTTATTAAATATTCACTAATCTAGGTCAATGTCTAGGTGTATTTCTATGCCACAGGACCCTGACCTAAAACACCTGCACACGTATTTTGGAGAGAACACGTGGTATGGAAGCAAATATGCAAAATGTCAATCTACCTGTTGGTCTGCAGGCCCAGTTTGTACAGAGCGTGTGTGATCTCTGCACATGACATAATGGCGCCATGACGACTGTGGAGGTCGATACCCACCGCCACGGGCAGCAGCCGTGGCAGAACTGGAACCGACAAGGAAGACGAGAGCGTTTATCTTCTCATGAACAATAATTACAGGGTTCAAAATCATCTTCTAAAAGCCGTTTCAGTCAGCAACTTTCCCTGTTCCCTGGCGAACAGGTAGGGTGACATTTTTTTTTTTTTTTTTACCTGCTGTCGCCATATAATCAGGCGCTTGAGCGGTCAGGTTGTGGAGTGCTTTAGTAGTGAGCTCCCGGATCACGCTGCAAACACATGAAGAAGAATAAAGTAAATCACAACTACTACACCTTGAAATTTAGTGGCATTTATGCGGGCAGGCAACTTAAGTTCTTACCCGTCCCAGTGGTTTATCTTCATGGCTACCAAATGATCGATCATGGCCTTGGTGTATTCTGGGAAACCAGCTATGTAGACACTTTGAGGACACAAAAACAAAATCTTTAGCTGCTAATATCAACAGAAAATGAGTGGCAGCTTCACACGGTGTCTCTCCAGAGATCAATTCCAGTCGTCAGTCTCCACACCTTTATTCCGTTTTCCTTGTTATATGTGCAGTTCTATAGGCAGTCGTACCCTGAGGCTAGCACCTTTCATCTTTTTAATCACCTGAATGTTTGTTATGCTGGTGGTGACACATTTCTGCCAGAGGTGACAATTCCTGAGAGGGTTGGAGCTTTTCGTCTTCTCTTCTTTCTTCGGCTTGGATGTAAACATTTCATTCCTTTACGTGCCGGATGTTTGGAAAGGTGGCCGAAGTGAAAAACATGTGCGTGTGTTATTTGTTTGTGTACATATTGTTTCATGGGGAGAAGTAAAGCCACCACTATTGACGGAGTTCAGGTGTGTCAGCCACACCTATGATCAACAGGTGCATACAACCAGAGATTATAGAAGAGAAGAGACCAACAACTGGAAGCATTTCGAATAAAAGTCAGCAACACCCAAAAGAGAAATCGTCTGCTTTCTAACAGGCGGTTATTCTGCGAGGATTGACCTCTCACGTTTGTTCAAGTGCTCTGGCGAAATCTCCATCGACAAAATGTGGGGCGGGGTTTGTAAAGAGCTCAGTGAATTTACACATGGCACCGTCATAGGATGCCACAAGTCAGTGGTTCCTACTTAGATCTGCTTCCGTCAGCTGTAAGTGCTATTATTGTGAAGAAGAAGCACCTCGGAGCAACAACAGCTGAAGCACGTGTTGCTTAAAAAAATCGCCCAAAACTCCTTGTGGAAAGAGTTCCTGCGATTATAACTCCATATCAACACCTTTGGTTTTACAAAAGGATGTCCAACAAGCTCACTTTTGATCATACAGTCTTAGTGGCGGTGAATTTGCAGCCTCTGTCCTTTGTCTTTTAAACTCACGCTAATGTAAGCAATGCATATGTGCAGCTGCATAACATGGCAGAAAATAAACACCAGATTTTTGGGTACTCTTGTAATGATGCCTGCACATTTCACTCTTTTGTCCTCAGGGTGTTTCTTACCGCAATGATCACAAGTGACACTTAAACTAACTGACCAGCCACCTCACTTTATTATTCAAGTCTTCTGTCCTAAGTGCAGCTTCACTGGAATATTGCGTGACTCATTGTGGCTGTAAAGGTCAGTTTCTTACCTAATATTCAGGTAGCAGTTGGTGAGATTCCCAACAGCGAAGTAGTCTGCTGCAGTTACGATGTCAATACCATGAGGAAACGTCCCCTGTTGAGGCACAAACAAGCAGCAAAGAAACATTTTCAGCACATTGTGTAAAAAGAGTTTCAGAGAGAGTTATTTCTTCTTCAGGGCTGTTGGCAAATCAAATGCTTGCCGATGCCCTGGAGTCGTACTGGAAGGCTATTTCTTTGCTTCAAACGCTTTCACAAAACAAGTTGGAGCAAGATTTGATTATTTGGCAGCAAATAAACTTCAAATCACAGTGATGCTGTTAGTCATAATACACATTTAGAGGAAAGCTGTGGTCACAAACCTGTCTGCCCACATTCTCCTGGAAGGCGGCCTGGGACAAAATGAGACAAAAAAATTAACTTCTGCCATGTAGCTGGGTATAACTTTATTAAGAGGCAGTAGGTTGGGACAAAATAACTTACAGAAGCAGCCCTGCGGCAGTTGACATCTCTGTCGAACACGGTTGTGATCAGCAGAGCGCTGCACGGAGAAAGACAAGAGTTCGGAGTATAAATTATCTGTTAAAGACTTATGAAGATGGTGTTTCTTTAACAGTAACGTTAAACATGAACATCACAGTTTAATTTGTGGACGATTTGAGTCTCATTCCAACGAATAAATGCTGGTCCGGACGTGAGGCGACAAACATCAAAAAGCTTTTATGGAAACACATTTTATGAATTATTTTTGCTGCCGAGTTGACAAGAACTCTGTCGCCATATGATGCTTTTCATCGTACGTTTCAAGAGTAATTCGTTCTTGCAGGCATGTGAGGAATTGTTAAAATATCATATTTCTTAAAGGGAGTCTGGTGTAACAGTGCAGGAAGATTACCTCTAATTCAAATACTGTATGCAAATACTACTAAACATTTTTTCACCACCTCAGAAAGATGATGTAACAGCTGAAGTACAACAAGGCTTTTTGACATTCATCAGCTTTGTTAACAGTTTGTGGTTTACAGTCCGATAATGTGTGTTTTTACTGATTCTGGCTGATTAGGCTCATTATCAGCTAACTGTCCTCAGTTTCTGCCAGCAGTTTGCAGTTAATGGTTTCCCTTTGTAGTTTCAACTACTTTCCTGAACACAGGGTACTTGATGATGTACTTAGTGACTCCAGAAAACTTGAAAAGCTCAGAATTCTTACCTGTTGTGACCATTTTCTCTGATTTTATTTAACTTTCCCTTTTCGAAGCTGAACATTAACATCCTTTATCGGTAAATGATTTAGCCACTACAATAAAACACTTTTTAACATTCCCTTCCTTGTTTTTTTGCAATAACATTAACATTTACTGACGTAATTATCACTTATTGTTATTGCACCACTGGTTTTGGCCTTGGTGCCCTACATTTCAGCTGCAAAACCCGACTAAATTGGTATTTATTGGAGGCCAAAGTGTCCTAGCACTAAAAATAACTTAATTCCAGGCCTGTTTCTGTCATCAACACTTACGTCTGTTTTCGTGCTTGAGTATCGCCCCCTTTGTTTAACAAACCCACTTGACGTTTTGAAACAATTACCACATTTTTACACTCATCGTCTTTGTCTTGACGAAATTTCCCTTTGCTGACATACTAACCACGTATATCTCTGTCCCATTACGGTGCAACGGTGCATCATCACCTTAATATCTTATTAAGGATCAATGACTCAGATTGAAGTGTCGTTTGCATCATCGCCATTGAGCGGTTTTTGACCGCAGTGCGCAGGTTCCCACCTCAAAGGGATAAAACAGCCGCAATGTGATTAACAATGACTCCTGTGCTATACTGGAAGTTGTGTCTGAATCCATAAGACCTGAAAATCCCTCCACAAGTCCGATGAGCAGTGGGTGTGTGACTGTCAGTTGTTGAAGGAGGGGGGGGGGCCAACGTACCTATACATCACAGTGACAGCCTGAGACCAACTGCTGCTGGTTTTGTTTGCTCTCTTCCATTGTTCCCTGCCTCCAGACTTCAAGATCCAGGTCTTTGCTAACTGCCCTAGTCTGGCTTTGCCAACTGCTCCTGCCTTAAGGGCTTGGAAACAAAAACAGCTGTGATTGCACCCTTAAATGTCCTCAAAGGATGTTCTGAATTAAATCTGTGGCTGCTGCAATTAAGAAGTAACAGTGCAACTGTAACTTGCAGAGTTACAGCTGTGTTTGTGTATGCGTGTGTGCCCCCAAGTCACTTAGTCCCACATGAGTTTTCAGTAAATGTCATCATGCTGTGATGAATAGAGCAGGAACCAGCTTGTCTGAGCTCCGCTGCCAAACAGCGACCGAAACCTACAGCAACAGGCGAAACCTGGCAATCCTGTAGGCTAGGGAAAGAGAGGGTGTTGTCGCGACTGCCGATTATGCTAGTCGCAGGGGTTCAAACTGACACTGCAGAGCTGGTCTGCACAGTCAGAGGCCGCAGGTCCGTACTTGCACACCGAGAGAAGACAGATCAAGGAGGAGGCAAACCGTTACTATTGCCAAAGACTGATCACACGTCAGTGGATGATATGCAGCCTTGTTTCTCTACGCGGGTGACCGAGTTCAAAAATCTTCCTCGTTACTTTAAGGCTCCGGCTCTTAATCCTCAAACAAGTGTTAAATTATGTTAAATGACTTGAGCAAATCTCCTCTCAGCTAAAAAATCCTGCAGCTTTCCCTCTTTCTGCAGATGTGCAGTCGTGTCTGAACGAAGCTGAAAGGAACATTAGCGAGTTGTTTAAATGACGGAAAGCCATTATTTTAACAGACGGATGTTTAAAGGGGTTATTGTCATCATTAGTTAATCTGTTGCTTAGGAAATTAGTTGTTAAAATGTTGTTGTTGTAAAATGTCAAAGCCAAAAATGTGTCTTTTAGCCACAACACAAAGATATTCAGTTTACTGTCACGGAGGAAGAACGCAACCAGAAATGATTCACATTTCAGAAGCTGGAATCACAGACCAATTAATGGATAATGAAAATAGTTGTCAACTAGTTGATTAAGTGTTGTATTATTGCTGCATTATTTGTTTCACTGCCCATTTGAGGCCTTAAATTGTTGTTATTATTTCCTTGTTTTCAGGTGCAACAGTCTATATAGAGTTTACCTTCACAAAAAGATATTTTTATATAGTAAAGAAAGACATTCGTCGACTATTTTAGCTGATTCCTTGTCCGTATGCAATCACCACTAATGCCAATGAGTCCGTGAATGTCCGAGCTAATCATGGTTCCCACAACGTCTTTATTCAAAGACTGTTCAAGGATTCAAATTCA
Organism: Spondyliosoma cantharus; assembly: GCA_900302685.1. Taxonomy (NCBI): domain Eukaryota; kingdom Metazoa; phylum Chordata; class Actinopteri; order Spariformes; family Sparidae; genus Spondyliosoma; species Spondyliosoma cantharus. The sequence goes on from OMLP01045956.1 coordinate 20,595, forward strand.
AGGACCTAGCCTGACATACAGTAGTTTAAAATACTCATCGAGGTTAATTAACGCTACAAAACCGACTTTCAGAGACAACAATTACAAAGAGAGAAGCCAGAATGAGTGAACATCTCTCTGCTTGTGTTACAGCAAACTTTAAGTTTAATTTTCTTGCACAAAATATATCACGTGATGTTTCTAAACTTTACCAATTTTCACAACAGATGGGAGCATGGAACGACTTTCAGGAAACAGGGGCAGGAGCAAGTATGTATGTAAACAAAAGAACAGCTCTCACTGAACCGCAACACTTTTTGGCAGCAGTTCCGTGGAGTGAGAGAACTGACAAGGAAACACATCCGAGAGAGCTGTTGATCATTTAGGTGCCAATATTTAATCACCTTTGCAGTGATCAACTCTTGACGTGTAATCTTAGACATGTGCTCTATACATGTACTGCAGCCCACTTCAACATTTGAGTACACAAGCAGCACACACAGGTGCATCTGCTGGTTATGTGGGGACATGAGAGATTGAAGCGGCACAGAAAAACTGGTTCGAGGCAGTAAATTACTGCTTTGAGGCAAACCATGCAGCAGCTATGCAAATTACAATGAGATGAGGTCCACGAGGTGCCGCCTAAAGAAATCTTGACTGTGTTGATTGAAGCAGTTTTTCGTTATGGTGATTTTATCTCGGATACATCAGTGTCGATGTAAAAGCAGAGAGGAGTTTGTCGGTCTTTCCGTTTTCATTGGCAGTTATGGCAAACCGTCACTGTGGTCTGTAGCGAGCAGCGAGAGCAAATTAAAACGGGAGCGCGTGAAAACACTAGTACAGCTGCTGTTCTTGTAGCCGACCCTGTCTTTCCCCCGTGGGGAAGTATTACTGCAAGGAAGTCATCATTAATCACCGCTTACTGACACAAAATGTGCTTTAAGGTGATCCACGTAGGTTTTTAGGTCAACAACAGAGGAGGAAGGTTACCTGGCAAGCTCAGTGACAAAAGGCTTGAGCTCTTTGGGTTCATAAGCTCTTGCGAAAGACCAGCACACGTAGCAGGCAGCGTCACGAACGTTGGAACCGACGCTGCAGGCTCCCCTCTTCTCCTCGTAGGTCAGGGATTTAATGATGAGGGGCACAACTGCAAGAGGACGACAGAAATTAATTATTGGTGTTGGTAAGAACAACAACGACAAATACAAAAATACATTCACTAACTTGCGGTTGGATGGACGCAGGAAAAGTCACGTTGCACAGGTTATATCTATGACTTTAGTAAATACTTGGAAGTTGTCTGATTCTATTGAACCTCAAACATCGACGTCGCCGCAAAGAAGCTACAAATTCGACAACGTGGATGCTTCACAAACACGTTCAAGCCTGGCGTTTTGGTGGATATCCAAGACTGGTGTCGCCAATTCTTTATCTGGCTAATCTCTCCTTCTGTTACAGTGTAATTCATGCCAAAAAAAAACTGATTTGACAGGTTAGAGAGACGAAAACAAGCAGGATGAGACAGAGAGGGACACAGGTCAGATTTGAAAAACCTGGGCCTAGCGGTGAGGACACGTGTGGACCGGACATGGTGCATGCAACGTACCAACTGAACTACCAGGGCGTTCATCTCTGAGCGAACCTTTGTGCCAAATTTGAAGAAATTCCATCATATAATTAATGAGACATTGCATTAAAAGGCCCGAGTGATAAAAAAAAAAAAACTTTCTGTCCTTTCCTGTGAGAGCATCAGTGATATTAATAATGATTATTATAATGTGTTGCCAAAAAATTCTGCTAATTTGTTTAAATTTGAAGAGGTTATAAATCTTCCACGCCTCGTCCTTGAACACCGCTCCCGTAAAATGTTATATAACACTAGAACAAGATCAGCACCGATTTCTACCTGCGAGTATGCAAATCTAAGCGCGATCTTGCCATCGTGCAACTGAATTTCGCTTGAAACCTGACACGAGAAGCAACATGTTATGTACAGTCACAGCCGAATTACACCAGGTCATTTCGAGAGAAACGGGTGAGGGAGGATGAGGAAGGAGTTAGAGCCCCTACCCCACCTCATCATGTAAATCATCGCTTCGGGCCTGACTAATATCAGGTACATCGATGTTGCCTGAGGGCCCTGCTGTTTGGGCTGAAGCCCCACCCACTAGTGAGCCAACACCTGAGAGAGAGGAAACTCACCACACAACTAACATCACCTAGTACAGCTCACACATGCACCATCACTCACATTCACAAACGCGCTCTGACCTTTAAGCACGCATTGGAGCGGACGTCCGGACCAGATACTAACGCTGGCTGTGGACTGTGGAGCAGCTGAGGAGGAGGCACTGTTACCACAACCAAAGGTATTTTATTTTACTCTTAAATCTACTTTTACGAACAAGGAAGCGGTATTATGTTACATTAGTTATTACCAAAACTCTGCCGAAACCTATCTGTGTTATTTGAAGAGACAGCGGTTTGTAAAAGTATTGTTGATTAGTCTGTAATGTCTGTTGAGGGAAGGTATGTGCTACATATGCACCTGTTACCCAAGGACTTCAATTAGTCCCTGCTTGCACTGCCAGACTGAAACACAGGCAATGCAAAAAGTTCATATAATCTGCAGAAAATCCAGAAAAGATTAGCTGGATTACATGTTTCCTAAAACATTTATAACTATTTTATACAAGTGCTCAGACTGGTTTGTACATTTTAAAGAACATCCCCAACAACTTAACCCACGAGAACCAAATCTGTATTCTGTTTTTATGACGGGATAAAATCAAAAACAAAAAGGTTTTGACTGAATCATATTCACAGTGAGGAGATATGCTGTTCAAAAAGGGATGTTCTCATGGATTTCACTCCTTGAGAAAGGGAGTGGCTTTGCGTGCTACCGCAGTCGGACAGAAACTTGAGTGACAACTTCTTGCGACAGCGCACGACGAGCAGGTTCCTCCGTGCGGCGCCCAGCAATGCTTAACTCACAGCTTTAGGTGATGTTTCATTTCAAAAGGCGAACCTGAAGTGTTTCAGATGCCGCATGCTCGACGGTTTTAACAGAACATAGCTAGTTTTGAACTGTTGAAACACATTCTAGCTGGAACACAGCATGGGAAATGATTTAAGAAATGACTTCTCACACGAGCTGGTGAGTTAATCAAACGATCAAACGATGAGGTTTGAGAGTTGATAGCATCCCGCAGGTGTAGTCATGGGAAGCAGGTGGCTGGTAGTTCCCACGCCAGCAGCAGAGAGTTTAGTAAGGTTGAGAGGGAGAGCAAGTCTCTGCATGCCCTCCAGGTCTGTGTTAGTGAGTGTCTCGTCTGCCCGACACCTGCCAACCTAGTGCCTTCTCTAAGTTTATGAGTGGAGCGATATCAGTACGGATCGACAGGTAAGGAGGCCGGCCGAGTCGAGGCGTTTTAGCGCAGCTGTCAATCAACCGAAACCACACTGGGCCTCGAATGCACCTGTGCAAGCGTGGGTACATTTTTGCATAAAGTGGACAGTTTTACATATTGATAATTCCTCTGTTTGGTGTCCAACCAAGTGTGGAGAAACAGTTGGAGAAATACATTAGCCTGAGGGTGCAGTGTTTTGTGCGGCTTGAGATTTTTCTGCCTGAGCAGTTGAAGAGAGAAAAACCTTCCAATGAGAGGTACTCTCCACCAGAACCAGTCAAACCACTCTACGAGCCACATTTCTCCACAGTCACCTCAGCGAGAATCTGCAATGATTCATGCGTCTCTCCTTGTGTGCTTCAGCGCCGCATTCCTTGAAAAACCTAATTGCAATGTGCTTTATTGTTCTTTCAGAAAGCGTGTCTTCGAAGCAAGATGGAGACTGTTCAGGAACGCAAGCCGAAAAGGCCTCACTACATCCCCCGACCGCCAGGCAAGCCCTTCAAATACCAGTGTTTCCAGTGTCCGTTCACCTGCAACGAAAAGTCCCACCTCTTCAACCACATGAAATACAACTTGTGTAAAAACTCCATCTCCCTGGTGTCACAGAAAAACGGGCAAACGGCCCGACAGTTCAAGGCTGCAGCAAAGGGAGTCCCTGTCAAACCTAAGGATTGCCCGAGCCCACTGCCTGCAGTTCAGAACAGTCCCGAGAAGCGTGAGACTGAGGAGGATAAAGACGAGAGCGTAGATGAAATGGAAGAAGTCGACGTTGGGTGTGACGGTCCAATCGACAAGGACAGCCAGAGTGCGACAAAATCAAATACAGTAACAACAGAGAGTGAGAACAGGGAGAGCGATGAAGACACGTCACTGCCGCACCCTTCTGCTTTCTCTCCTGTCACACCCAAAAGTGACGGAGCAGAAGCCCTTAAGTCACCGGTGCAGCAGCCAGAGGAGTCGCAAGCTCCTGTTCCCTCCTTCAACCCTCCGGGCTTCCCATGGGGCACGATTCCACCGTCCATTCCCTTAAAACCATACCCCCCTCCCATGATTCCTGAATACTCTCCTTATCACCTGACAGATCGGTCTCTATATCCACCATACTACTTCACACGAAACCATGTGAACGAGCCAAACGCTCCTTCTTTCCGGCCAGAGTTTCTGGATCCCCAGAGGCCGGTGGTACCACAACCCATCGGCCCACCTCACACTCCCCTCTTTCCCCCATACCCATACAGATACTGCCACCCCCTTCACCCAGTCCCCCCTCTGCATTACACGCTATACAGACCCCATGAGTTCTCCATGCCAATTGCAGGGCCCCGGTATCTTCCTTTGGACTTGTATGGCACGACATTTGGGCCCAAGGATTACGACTTATACGCGCATTCACGTCCCAGCCTGAGCGGCCTCAACACATCTACGCAAGAGGAGAGCAACCACAGGCAGAGCGGAGACAAGGAAACCAGGCTGAGCCCGAAAGAGGGCTGTTCAGCCTTGGGGTCACCTGACAGACCGAGTCACGCACACATCATCCTGAGAGAGTCAGAGGCACCGCACAACACCAACACGGCCGAGCCACAGACAACAACCCAACCGGGACCAACGAGACGAGAGGAGTCCGCAGAAGGCTTGCTTCAGTTAAGAGCCCAGCATGCAGACGGAGGGTGAGCAAGAGTTCTGAAATGTAGTTTTCTTTCTTGGTTTAGTTAAGCTGCATCACGCTGTGTTTGTATGTCAGTCCGTTAACTCTTCGTTTTGTCTCTTTCAGATCAGCTGACAGCAGCAGATACTCGTCGTCGTCCCTTTCTGAGTCCTGTCCTGAAATTGTGTCAGAACAAGACGGTGAGGACCCCAGAGAAGATCTGGCCCCGCTCAACCTCTCAACAAGGAACCACTCACCATCTGAACACAGACTGAGCTGCTCAGACTCAGAGAACACAACGCAAGACGAGTTGCCTCTGAACCTGAGCCTGCGACCATCTGCGCACAGCTCCGTCCCGAGCACTTCAGAAGATCCACAGGAGAGGCTGGAAACTGAGCTGGACGAAGAGCCGTGTGACCAGAGGCAGACTGCGGCGCTGGCACTCTGTCAGCTCGCCGGCGCAAACTCGGCCGCCTCCTCGTGTGACTTCAGCGCTGCAGTCAGCTCCTCTGAGGGTTGCGCAGAGGCAAGAAGTGCCGGCTCTCAAAAGAAGACCAAGCACACAATCAAGGCAAAGACGGCAGGCACGAAAAGAGCAAACAGTGGCCCGGCTGAAAACAGCTGCCATAAACCAAATAAGAGAGCAAAAGCACCGGGCCGGGCTCTGAGGAGGAGAGCTCGCTGCTGCTAAAACCTCCAACTGTATTATTTGTTAATAAGGACAGAATATCTTCACCACTAGAAGCCTCAACATGAAAAGATCAACTTAATGAACACTGATGTTAAAATGATAATAAAGCACTGAAAGAGTTGATAGCAGGAGCAGATGTGACATGTCTATAGCACTAAAGATAACAAATATGTGTGTAATATGTTCTTACACTCGATTTGAAAGGTGAATGGCGTGTTTCATAAAGGGCTCTGTATATTTAAATCTGGACTTGTTTTGTCATGTAAAAAGTTGTCAATGGAAGATGTATCACTGAATGTAAATATGTTGAATAAATAAATAACAAAAACTGACTCGGGGTCGTGTATTTCTCAATAACATAGAGAGAAAATAGCAAATCATTTTATGGATTCTTTAGCAGATAGAAATAACCAATAACAATAAATAGACAGGTTTGTCTCTTTGTTAAATGGGACGACTTTAAATGTGCATAACTCCTACTATGGAGTGTGTAGATGCTGTGTGTGTGTGTGTGTGTGTGTGTGATACAGTCAGGAAACTTTATGTAGGTGAGATAATGACAAAAGCCAAGTTAAAAAATGGTTGTGGTTCGAGTAAGGCCACCAGAAAGACGGGGCTAGGAAATAAGGAAGCTCCCCATTGGCCCCCCAACTTTAAGCAGAGAAAGCTTGATAACGTAGTCTAACATTGATTTCCTGATTTATTTGGATTTGCCACGAAGGGGATCCTGCATCTGTCCAGTCATTACAAAATCCTACGTCTGTCAACATGGCTGGAAGCTTGGCTCGTGCATTGTATTATAAAAAATGTGGTTGTTTGAAACAAAATCTATGTTCACAAAGAAAAGACACGCATCAGCTTAAAGTTAGACCAGGTGAGGATGGTTGTGCATATTGAATAAATCTGCCATCCCGACTTTTCAAGGTGAACCTGTCGACACATACCATCCGTTAATCTGGAAGGCAGCAGCAGGCCTCTCCTGCCAAGTTCAGCCAGAGCGAGGCAGCCACCATGCCAAGCATTGTCCGTTTCCTGGAAGCTTATGAACACATAAAACACACGTTAAAACACAAGTCAGTGAATTTACGGCACTGCTTAAAAAACAGTGACATGAGCCTGAAACTACCTGAAGCAATCCAGCACTGATCCGACCACCTCATCTGCCAGCTCCTTGGGAAGCCTCCCAGTCACTCTCCCAATGCTTAAGGGTTAAACAAAATTAAATTATTGTGACACGTCAACCCTCTCAGAGAAGCTGTCAATGACATGAAGAATACCAAAGACAAGTAGCAACAAGGATGTTACCAACAGTTCGTGATTGCTAGGAGACAGATGAGGAGGTTTGTTACCCTTTTGCTGCAGACCAGCGCACGATCGTTTCTTTATCTTTCAGTCCCACCAGCAGTTGTTCTGCAAAAGAACAAAATTGATTCCCTGAGCAGATATATTTCAATACCAAACTTTTAAAACCGATCTGCGGCGCAAACTGACCGATGACAGTCTCCACCTCCTCGGGAATGTCGTAGTCCTCCTCCTGTTTTTGAACCTGCGCCTCAGGAGTCACAGCGGCAGCGACTATAGCAGACTGGGACATGGAGAGGTTCGCTGCCAGGGAGCGGCAGCCTCTCTGATACCTGAAAAACATAAACACAAACTTAAACAACGCATAAATTATGTTGTGAGATATGTGATATTACTCACGATGCTGGAAAGTGATCTGACGTTAAGTGACCTCATCTGAACTGGGAGCTTTATGAGGTTATGGGTTTGTTGCATCACTCATCCTTGTTTGTGAACGACTGAGCATTTCACGACGCCCCTTTAATATCCACTCATGATACTAACACCTGTCACAAGTGAACCTGTTTACATGTGGAATGATTCTAAACAGGTGTTTTTGGAGCATCTCACAACTTTCACAGTCGTTTGTTCGAGTCCCAACTTGTTTGAAACACGCTGCCAGCATCAAATTCAAAAAATTTAAATAAAAAAAAACAATGAAGCTGATGAGATAAAACATTAAATATATTGTCTTTGTACTGTTTTTTTAATCAAGTATATGTCAAAATGAAACGGCAGACTACCACATTTTGTTTTATTTTAGTTTTAGCAGCCAAGCTTTTTAGAAATCAGGGTTCTGGGTTGGAGATCTACGTAATTTTCACAACATTAGCAGAAGAAGAGGGTGAATAATGGAATTAAAATTGTATAAATTTGGATCTTAAGTTGCTGAGATCTGTCATTTTTCCTTATAACAGCCCAAAATAACCTCGACTTTAACCATTTCTATGTAAACATGACCGTCAACCACATAAGTGAACCCCAGAAAACTAAAAATAATATAAGAATTGACCCTCTAGTTGCTGAGATATGCTGAAATGTGTTTACTGTGGACGTTGGCAACCATTTTGCCAGTGCTCAAATTTAACGTAATCAGGCAGAAATGTTGACAAGAAGTCCCAAAGGTTCCAACAAAACACAATGACTTGTTTTCTTTAAATGGGTTTAACTAGATTTCCCGCTGACTACGGGTAGAACTGGATATGATTAACAACTATTATATCTGACCTCCAAGCAGCCAGACGTGGCTTCAGGAAAGTGAGGCCAAGCCTCTGGATGAGTTTGACACCGAGTTTCCTCAGCATGGCCTGGCTGCTCTCTGACAATTGTTTCTGCTCCAGACACTGCAGAATTGTAGGAGCTGGGGAACAAATAAGAACATTAATATTATTATCTGTTGTTTTACTGTAATAAGGAATAGATTGATGAACACATACACATCTTTGGAGGTATCAGACGAGAGGCTAAGACAGATATTTATCCATGCCTCTGGGTTTCTCAATATGCTGACACCTTGAAGACATAACTATTTGAATAGAGCGAAACATCACCTGAGGTCTGGATTCAAATATCTTCCCTCTGGCACTGGACATTTAGATAGAAATTTGCGAACACAAATCATTCAGTTGCCACATGCAAAAGACTACGAGTGCGACAAATAGCGCGCTCCATTCACTCCTGCTCAGGAATTCTTTGTTTTTTCTTCTACCTCCACATGAAGATTAAAGAGTAAAGCCTTACCGTACTGCAGGAGGTCATCTCGTTTTCCGTGTTTGTAAAGCTTCGCCTAAGGGACATAAGTAAACTGATCAGATCAGTCTGACACACTTAAGAGGACACACGAGTGCAGGCGTCACACACACACACACATATATATATACAAATAAAACACCAACAAACTACAGACAAGACACAACACTCTCAAAAACCATATCCACACTTGCGGCTATTTCTTTAAGCTAACAAATATTGAGTCTTTTGCAGAAAACATGCAAGTGTAGGTCCTGTAGGCTTGTTGACTGAACAAACAGAGCCAGTTTTGACCGCCCTAAGCACCACGTTCACTTCACACACACACATATCAAGTACAAAGGGATGATTTCTAAACATGTTGTGCAGGTTTATGTGCCAGTGATATGTTTGTAATGTTCTTGCTTGAGGGCTGAATTACATTACCGTAGCTGACAGTAAGTGATTTGAAAATACCCTCCTCATTATTAAAGATTTGCAGTGAGAACACAACATGAGAGGCATCGGAGTGGAAAAGAGGATTTTATTGGAACTAAGTGCCCTCGACGCTGTTCTCATTTGCTGAACAACCGTTTAGCTTAAAGCGGTGGATTAAACTGACATTACTCACTCGACGCAGCAGATCCCACACATGCAGCAGGTGCATTACACACCTGCCAAAACCACATGAGGTATTGTGTGAGACATGCCAGACATGTCAGCTCTTATAAACAACCCTCTGCTGGTTTTAATACAGCAGTGCACACGGACGTGCGTGCAGCATCACAGGCCTGAGTGTGATCGGGAGCATGCGTTTGGTTACCAGAGACTGCAGAGCGCCGTCCAGCACCATGATGTCTCTCATTGACTGGTCATTGGTCTGAGATATGGTGGTGAGGTTCCAGTCCAGGAAGTCTCCGAGGCGCTTCTGCTTCACGTCGGGGCGCGTCATGAACCTGCACAGTCATGTACAATAAGACAAGTGAGTAATACAAAGTGCCGTGAGGATAAACAAACGCAGAGGCCAATAACGACATTCCAAGAGGAGCGTTGCCCTCTGCTGGCTGGAAAACTAATCGCAGCTAATGACTTCATCTAGACGGCGTTCTGTGTTTACAGTCAACTGCCATATTTATATAGATTACATTCAGTCTTTTATTTTTGAGTCCATGATTGACACTAATTCACATTAACTATTGTACAGGAGACATTTTGCCTTGTAACAAGCTTTGCTATTAACCCAAATACACAGAGAATAAAGTTGATTTGGTTTTAATGCTTTTTTTAAACACATATTAAAGACCTGAACAAAGAACATTTAACACCCATTTCACACCAGAACAAACGGACAACAGGTCTGATTATGTTTTAAATCAATCACAATATTTATATGGACAGATTTCAATATTAAAATCTTTAATGCAATGAAATGTTATGATTATATGAACCAAAACCTTTTCACTTGTCCAAAGACAAAACCACACATAATTACTTTTGGTAGATTTTAATTGAATCCCTAATTTTGATAACAAAAATGTGCAAAAAAGTAAATACTGACCTGAGTTTTTAAAATCAGGATCAGGAAATGTGACTGAGTCTTTAATGAGCCTTTCTGAAATGCTTTGATCAAGTAGCTCTGCTTGCAAAACGGCTAATGTTCCTTCACACCCAGGTGATCACGTGGAACACTGTGTTGCTATACGCCGACTACACCTGTGGACTTTGGACACTCCAACAACTTCCTGACAGAAATGACTTTAATGACCTTCACTAGACTGTGGCATCGGAGCATAGATGCTTAAAGGGTAACTCCACACATTTGACACGTTAAAGTGTGTTTTCAGGTCCAGAGGAAGCTGCATGTGGTCTGACATACTGCCTCCAGTGATGTCACCCAGTGGCTATGTTGCGTTGTGGGAAATGTGGGCACCAGATGTTGAAAAGGAAGAAGAATGCATGGAATAAAAATGTTGATATCTCTGGTTGCGATTTGTTTCAGTTTTATATATGTGATCGAGCAATTTCACATGAGCCGACTGGTTGTTTTGTTCCTATTTCAGTGACATTTTTGCAGGTGGACAGCATCTCTCCGGTGCCAATGTTGGTTGAAACTTATTGTTTTCATGCTGAGGCTGCCTAAATCCTGTCCTGGCCTTTCTACAGCACTTCAACACAGACTTCCACCTCTCATAAATATTATATAAAACACCACTGGACACGATCCAAAATGTTGTAGGAAGCAGCATATTTTATGACTCTAAAACATGCCTAAATTGTTTGACTAACTTTACTGCAGGTCGAAAAAATGCGCACTGCAGCTTGTATAATGAATGATTGTTAAAAATAGAAGTGAAATAAATAATGGATCATGAAACATGGTCAGGACATCCATCGTGGTGAAAGACTCGCACTGAAAATAGCTGCACTTCAGAAATAACAGAGACCGTTTAATGTGGAGGCGTCTAATGTGGAGTGCACTAATGAGCAGCCTGGATAATGTTTTTGTCATAATCATACGGAGATATTAATAACCAGGTTCTGTTCCATCATATCCGCAATTATTGTAGGTGAGAAATGAGTTGCCACCGAGATTTTAATAGCATTTACGTGACCAAAAGAAAAACTGAATTTGCGTTCATTCATCCTGATCTACAAACATCAAGCAGCCAACTGCCACTGCATGGCATTCAAATGTTATTTGATCATACTAAATCTGCAGGTGTTGAAAAACGTTCTTTTGTGAAATGTATTATTGCTCTGCTGTTTCTAGCTGTGATATTTTTGGAGACGACCACAAAATTAAAATACTCTGTAAGTACTTGCATGGTGTTTGTGCTCTTACTTTGATACGAGTACAGACGCAGCATCCCTGGAACAATCACTGACAAGAAGGTAAGACTGGAAAGATAAAGAAGGAAAAATGTTATTCATTGCTTGTTTTTTCTGTAATGGTTTTTATCACTGACTCTAATACAGTAGAGGGTGTTTAACCATTGTTAATTTGCATATGCTACCGTTATTTCAGTGATACAAAGCAGGTTTATAATCTGAAAAGTTCCTGTTTAACTCACCTTTGCAATGGCTAGAATGCGGTCCATGATGGGCTCTCTGGCCTGGCCGCTGTCCGACTCCAAATGGCCATCCAGACGGTAAAGGTCGAAGGGTATGAGGCAGGTCATGGACAGCCACAACAACAGCATGTAGCGAGTTTCCCACGTCTGAAATGAGGAGATGGGAAAACACACAATCATTAAATGTTTGTTAAAGCTGACAAGAATTTGTTTTTTCCCCTTGAAAGTACAACCAGGCAGTCGCACCTCGGAGTCTTTGGGATCCTGCCTCGTCAGCAGGTCCAGAACTGGCTGGACATCTGCCACCTCATGGGGGAAAAGCTGCATGAAGATTTTATAACCTCTGACCTGTGCAGGAGGAAAAAAATCTAATCAGTATTAACACACTGTGGACACGTCACAGATCAGCATTAGTGAATTGGCTGGATAACTTTGCTGTGCAGTAAATTTGTGTCATGCAGTCTGTCTGGCTAGTTTCCAGTGACTTTGCAGATCACCACAAGATTTATTCTTGGTTAAGCAGTGAATTGAAAGTCATTCCTGTACAACAACACTTTTGAAGGTGCATGTAGTGTGTTAGAAGGTACATCACATCAACAGCTCGGCTATTACGATGATGTAGATAAAGTATACAGTTCTGCAATCACTGGAATTCACTGAAATCACAGCACGGCAATATAATTCAGTCAGCCGGTGGTCAAATGTGGGCGATGAAAACAGATCTAAAACTGAAAACAGGTGTGCAGCATCACGAAAAACTCAGTTTTGGACCAACTAAAAAACAAAATTTGCTATTCTAATTGCAGGAAATGTTTGTATAAAAACCAAGAAGGTGTGGAGTGTTTTGCTCCAGTTTATGTTTAGTTGTAGGAAACCTGCACACATTGAAGTTACTGCAGACTGGTTTAGGTGGAGCAGGCAGGGCAGATGTTGTTATTTTAGTCTCTTCAACAGCTAGCTACACTGTATTTGGTCAAACTAGCATCAATACATAATACTTTGCATGAGTTTAAGACTGCGGAGCTTTCTACGAATGTATACGTCTTCCGTTATTTAAGTAGGTCCTTCATAATCCTTATTGAAGAGCCTCTGTAGCCACCACCGAAGTGGTTCCAGTGATTCAGATAGTGGATTCAGATAAGTTTTGTAAAGCTGGTTTGCAGACTGTCAGTATAAGACCAGAGTCCAGCTGCTGACTGACCTTACAGATGATGTAGAGGAACTTGAAGCTCAAGTGAACCAGAGAAGGTGGAGACTTCTCACTCCTTACAATGTCCAGTATCATGTTCAACATCCACTCTAAGACAAAGTTGAGACACTGATGAGTGGGGTGTTTTAATCACAATAACAATGGTTTTAAGAGTATTTATAAATGTACCTAAGTGTGGGTCCAGCAGATGAGGCTGCTCTTGATATCTGTTCATTATCACTGTGGGAGTAAAAGCAACAACATGAAACCACTTATCCAAAAGCACTGATAACATTTTCTTTATTTCAGTGCTCGTGTGCTCAGTGGATGTCTGTCTCACCCAGGAACCTCTCTGTGGCGGACTCGCTCGCCATCATGTCCCCGTGGACCTCCGGCAGGCTGGAGAGGAGCGCCCGGGTCTCGGTCGCCTCACTGAAGCCCCCCAACACACAAGCTGACACGACAGCGTCCAGCTCTCCTCCATCACCACCGGAGAACCCACTCTCTGTCTCCATTAAAGTCATTTGACACAGTTTTACCTGCAAAGAGTGTCTCTGCTACCGAGGCTAACGTTAGCGTGCGTAGTTAGAAATTATGAACCACTTAGCTAGCTAGAAATTAGCATTTATGCCATGAAAAGGGAGCGGCTGTGGGTGAAAGTTAGCTTGAGGGTATATTTAAATGATAGCTACAACACGGATTTACTCTTGAAAGTATTACAAATAACAGTTCACGAGCTGAAATGTATTTAAATGAAACGAAACCGGGGCTAACTGTCTCTGTTGTGACGCTCCCGCACAAGTTTTGTTTAGCTGCTCTGCTAACGACCCGCCCTTCTACGGCGAGCGAGAAGGTTCACAACGTATTGCAAGTCACCCAAAAGGGCGAAGCGATTAATCTGTTCCCTTTGATTTGGACAATAATAGCGTTCATCGATGGTTAAATTACTAAAACATACACGTTTATTAACAAATCAAGCATTTACTGTGTTATTATGCATAGAAGGGCTCTGAATTACTGGTTTGATAATATAAGTTAGTTCAAGTCTGCTTTATTAAATATTTTAGAACATACATATATAGAATATATATATTTACGTATATGTACAGTATAATGTACACATGTAATGAAGGACTTAAGTACAATTTTGAGGTGCTAAGACTTCTACTAAGACTTGCAAATTTCCAACCATTACAACTTAAAGACAAAAACATAAAGAAATCTAATGTATATTGGTGCATCAAACCCTCAGGGTATGTTGTAGTAAACTGCATCTAACAGGTATTAACATTAATTATATTATGTAAACTTAATCATACAAACATATTCTGTTTTCATACAGGACAGGAAACAAATTCAGCAGATTGGGACAAACACTTTGGATCACCACAAGATTTATTCTTGGTTAAGCAGTGAATTGAAAGTCATTCCTGTACAACAACACTTTTGAAGGTGCATGTAGTGTGTTAGAAGGTACATCACATCAACAGCTCGGCTATTATGATGATGTAGATAAAGTATACAGTTCAGCAATCACTGGAATTCACTGAAATCACAGCACGGCAATATAATTCAGTCAATGTGGGCGATGAAAACAGATCTAAAACTGAAAACAGGTGTGCAGCATCGCAAAAAACTCAGTTTTGGACCAACTAAAAACCGAAATATGCTCTTCCAATTGCAGGAAATGTTTAAATAAAAACAAAGAAGGTACAGAGCTGAGTGCTTTGGTCCAGTTTATGTTTAGTTGTAGGAAACCTGCACACATTGTAGTTACTGCAGACTGGTTTAGGTGGAGCACGCTGGGCAGAATTAGCTTATTATGTTGTTATTTTAGTCTCTTCAACAGCTAGCCACACTGTATTTGGTCAAACTAGCATCAATCAATATATACATAATACTTTGCATGAGTTTAAGACTGTGGAGCTTTCTACGAATGTATACGTCTTCGGTTATTTCAGTAGGTCCTTCATGATCCTTATTGAAGAGCCTCTGTAGCCACCACCGAAGTGGTTCCAGTGATTCAGATAGTGGAAAAGTTGGTAAAGCTGGTTTCTCTGTGCAAAGCCGGGTGCTTTAGGAATCTTTTCATGGTAGGCGGAGTAAAAAGAGCTGCTGAAGCCACCGAACATCCCTGCAATACCCAGCTCGTACTCTGAATGGCCGTAGAAGGAGGCTGGGTCGAAGATGACCGGGCCTCCCGCACACTCTGCTACGTTTCCTCCCCACAAGTCTCCGTGGAGGAGAGCGGGGACGACCTCCACGTCCGCGAAAAACTGGGGGATCTTGAGCTGTAAATGACAGACACGAAGGTCAGATTTCCGGACAAATCACGCGGATGTGTGTCACGCTTTGCTCCTGATGGGAGGGCGCACCTGTAGCTTGGCCCACAGCTCTCGGGCCTCCCTGTCTCCGTAAGATTTCTCCACCATGTTGAGCTGGTGCTGCAGCCTCTGCCGGGAGTAAAACGCCACCCAGTCATCCTGCCACTCGTTCTCCTGAGAAGATAAATGAAGAAAAAGAGAATATTGTGATATTGCAAAAGGGTGACTGAAACATCTCAAAGACACATACTATAAAACTGTGCTAAATTTCATGGATTTATCTTTACCTGTGGTAGATATCCACAGCATGTAGTTACACTGAAGCCAAATTTTTCAACAACAGGCACCTCAGACTGCCCGGCTCCTTTTCCTGTGTTCAGTCCAATAAGTTAGTAAATCTTAACTAAGCAGTAATTAACTCTCACTTGAAATTCAAGATGTAACTACTGTAGTGTAGTGCTGGAAGACGTTTTGTTATTACCAACTGTCTGCTGCTCCTTATTCAGTTTCTCCATTTGTCTCTTGTTGTGCAGGTGCAGATCTGCCAGCTGCTCTCCGAGGTGCTTTGAGTACCTAAAATCATTCAAATGCACAGAATAAATTTTCGTCGCCTTCTGTTCGATCCTGCATACAGAGGCGCTGATGCTGATAACTTGCACGGGGCAGCTCTTACTTGCTGAGACCTCTCATGTCCAGGTGCTCCATCACAAACACACATCCTCCTCTGTCCAGCTCGATCACCTTCACAGGTTTGGGGACTTTGACGGTTTCTGTCTTTACAATTGCTTCCAAACTGGCCATCTCCCCATCAAACATCAATTTGGCCTGGACAAAGCAGACAACAGGTAAGGATTTGAGTTTATGAGCAGCAGAAGCACAGATCCACACTGGTTAACATGTACAAAGTTTGGCTGCAGCAGCTTGATCAATTCCTGTGGAACAACTTGACAAATAGCACATCATAACAACATGTGTTCATATATGAGATATTTGCATATAATAATATACACAATAATGACAATTAAATACCTCACTCTTGTGGTTTATCTTCACAAACACTCTCCCACTGTCAGTGTCATAACTCTGGCCCTCGCTGATGCATCCACCTCCTGAGTGACCGGTTGACTTCAGCATTGCTGTCCCCAACTCTTTCTTTAGCTTAGCTTCCATGTTCATATCCCCAAAACTAGTTCTAGTGCAGTTATATGGACGATAACACCAACAACGCAGTCAATGCAACTGCAGAGTCAGTAGTTCAGGAGGGGGGGGGGCGTTTTAGACCGTTTCCGTGGTGTGAACCAATGAGAACTCTCGCTCACGGATGGCCAGCTTGTTTTCTTCCGGTATATGTAAGCGAGTGGAGCGGCAACCAATCAGAAACAAGACTCAAATGATTGATGTCTACTTCGTCCTATCACAGCGATGGAACGCAGTCACGTGAGCGTCGCCATGGTGCCAAGCGACTCCACACTTCAGCTAGCTTGCGTGCCACGACTGGCTTCGCTATGCTGCTGCTACAAATCCGAAATGAGCAGCAATGACGTTTGTTTGCTTCTTGGAGCGACCGGTGTCGGAAAAACGTTGCTGCTGAAACGGCTACAAAATATCCTTTTTAATGCACAGCGGGATAATTTAAACTAGAAAAAGTAACGTTACACTGCTGTGAACTGGGAGCTAACGTGTACTTAGCTAGTAGTAACCGTTAGCTTAAGTAATACATTGGTAACCTTGGCAAAATGTATTGATTATCAAGATTAACTGGACGAAAAGTAATTTTTATTGAGAGTTAGCTACATTTTACTTGTACTTAAGCCCTTTTTACGCAAGTATTTGAGTAAACCTTACCAGATTTGGAACCCTGGAGCAAAATCTCATCAAATGTGTGTCTTGAAAGTTGTTGAGAAACTCACATTTTATCTTTGAAGCTGCTAAATGTCACAGCACTGGTTCCTGTGGATATTTTACCTAACAGATTGTGTTCACAGCTCAATTTGCAGGGGTCAGGTGAACTGGGGCCACCTCCTTCTACTCTTCCTACGGTGAGTAATCTTGAAAGGTGGTTTTGATAAGTTTGCGGACTCATTTTCTGATTAGACAGAAGTTTAATCTGTGTGATGCCTCTGATCTCTGTAAACGTCCACAGGTAGGAACCAACCTGACAGACCTGACGTTGAAGAAGAAGAAGAAGTTGACATTAAGAGAGCTGGGAGGCTGCATGGGCCCTATATGGTCGAAATACTTCAAAGACTGCTCTTCTGTCATTGTACATACATACAACACGTATTTACAACATTTGACTGAGATGAATAAATTCAAATTATCTGACTGAATGTTTCCATGTGCTGGTTCACAGTTTATGGTCGACTCATCCAACATTGCTCAGGTGTCCTCCTCCTGTATCCAGCTGCTGTCAGTACTCTCTGCTGAGCCTCTGCACAGTGTCTCCGTGCTTATTCTCTTCAACAAGAGGTGACGTATTAAACCCTCCATGAGTCAGGATCAGCAGGTTGAACACAAAATGTATTCGCCTCATTGTGCGTTTTCTAATTTTGGCTTTCCTTGTCGCCCTTCTCCAGGGACATGCCTTGCACTATGAGTCTTATAGAGATAAAGTCGCTGTTCAGAATGGATGACATCATTGCGTCTGCCACTCAGCCAATCACGACACTGGAACTCAGCGCCCACTCCGGAGAGGGACTTCAGGAGGTGCTGAGCTGGCTGGAGTCTATCACAGTCAAGTGAACTATCACACACTTGTTCTTTACGAAGTGTTGCTGCCCTCGCAGGACTTCAAATGATGACTTGAAGCCTTGTGACAACAGATGTCAGTATCCTCCGTGTGCGAAGACTGTTTATACAACATTTTAAAGCGGATTTGATGACGTCTTCAGTGTCGGACTCACCGAGAAAACGGCAAGACGTGCCAAGATAAAAATGTCACTGCTGTATCTTTGACATCGTATAAATACTGTGACTGGGAAAAGAGATGTATGTATCATGACAGGGTGGAATGTTTTAACATTTGTTTAATCCACACTACAATATGTATTACCTGAAGTTAACAATTATTTTATCCTTTACTCTTCCATATAGATTATTCTGAACTAAAACAAGCTCTTGCACTTTCAGTTTTACCAACTAGTTAACTGTAAGAACTGCGTCAGAAGCAGCACTACAACCAATTATCAGCTCATCTATTAGTTGTTAAGTGGAACTTTGATACAATACCTTGATAAAATATCAATTCTCGATACCGGGGAGAAAAGTTGACACATTTGAGGGCATAAAAGTTTTGCTTTTTATTAAAAGATAAGTTAGTTTTCTTCTGGAAGAGGTCGGGCGATGTGGATGCACAGCAGCGGAGGAGAGCGAAGAAACGTAGCTGATACTGGCTCATCGATTCTTATTCAAGCTGTTCAGAATTAATGTGGTTCAATATTTTGATATTTCTGACAACACTGGTTGATAAAGAGAGAAGCTGTTAATAGTTAAAGTAGTCTTTCATGCAAAAATGGAAGCTAATTCTATTTTCAGCCCCTTAAATATGTCAGTTTCCTGCTTTACTCCTGTTTTATATGATATCAAACTGAATGTCTTTGGGTTGCAGACTGACAAAAAAGAAATTAAAATATATTACCTTGACTTTAGACTTTATAGACCAAATGATTAACTGATTAATCTAGAAAATAACCTGCAAATTAATGGATAATGAAAATAATCTTAGTTGCAGCCCTGGTTAGAAGAGATTGGCCTGTCGGAGTGATTAATAGAAGTGATGCAGCACAGTAATAACTAATTATTACCAGAAGGGGGCATAAAGTTCACAACGAACAGTGTAACTGTAACTGGGTGTGTGCCTGAGTTGTGATGATTTCATATTAAATATATGTGGAAATGAGGAAATACATGAGAACAAACCCAAGCGAAGAACGAAGCAGTGTTCTAATTATTATACCCTTATATTTGATGAGATTCAGTGGTTCACAAGCAATGAATAAAACTCATGAGTCATACATAATGTTGCCTTGCATATAGTAAATCCAGAAGCACTTATTGTACAGTCCTACTATGATTTAATTCAGTTAACCCCAGGAATTAATTCCACTACAGTAAAATCATGAGTCCGGTCCAACAGAAGCCCCACAACCATGTTGATTTTCCAGAACTGAACACGCCTCCAAGTCTTAAAAGAAATCCATATTTTCTGGAGCCGGAGTTAATGACAGCCGCAGTGGCCGACTGAGCCAGTCAGACATAAAGAGCTGAGTGAGCAGGAGACTCGTTGACTACTTGAAAAGCTGTAATACGTTCTGCCGGGTAATCATGTCGAAGAGAAGTGACAAAAATATTATCAAACTGTGCTTTTGTGTACGTTGGTATGATCTGAAGTCAAGCTGCGATAAGCTGTGGCTTTGGAGAAGTTTAGCATGACGGTAATAGTTGCCGATATAAAGGTGTTACTGCATTCATGGCGGAGAGGAGCAGGAGAGATAGTCGAAAGTGAAGAGCAGAACCAGCTTGCATCAGTCTAAGGGTTACTGTATTATACCACAATATAAAAACAACTAAGAATAGGGTTTCATACAGGTCCTCCGGGCTGCAGTCCGGTCTGCGGTGAGAGTTACATTTCAAGAGGGTAACCTAAAGGCATTCTCCTTTTTTTTTTTATAAGATATTTTCTCCAGTTTCTGTTGTTCCTCATAAGAAAGGGTTCTGACTGCTCTGTGCAGCCTGAGATCCGTCAGCGCTGACTGAAGTGGAGAAGGGCAACAAGGGCTCGGGGAGGTTCCCTGGCAGGTCCAGCCTGGGCTGGGTGGGGTGAGTGAGCGATGAAGGGAGGCTGGCAGGCTGGTGGCTCATAGGCAGGGGCAGGGAGGCGCTGTACGGAAGAGACGTGGCGTGGGAGGCCGAAGAGGTGGCGCCCAGTTGGTTCAGAGTCAGTTTGGGCGTCTCGGTTTGGAATGGATTGGTGGCTGAAGGAGCAGTCAGGCCTGGACAGAAAGACAAAGAAAAACGATTAGGTTTGCTTTAGCAGGATATTTAAAACAGATGTATCTTGATAAATTAATAGGCAGCTAATATATTAATAATTGTGTACATTTAGTCCCCACTGGTGCTTTCAGGAATGCCAAAACATAGAGATTTAAAGGCTGGCTGACCGATGCAAAACGGACTGCAGTGCCGTAAGTATACTGCTGTACAGTCATTTACACATTTTCCGGGTCTAAAAGAAAATGATTGTTGCATGAAGAGCCATTAAATACAGTTCATACCTGATAGAAAGGGGTTGGTGGTCTTGGCTTGAGGATTCACTGGGATCAAGGCGTCCAGGTTTACCAGTGAAGCCGCGGTGGGGTCCAGGAAGGTCTCAGGTGTCCGGCATTTACGAGGGCTGGGGGCAGCCAGGCTTTCTCCGAGACGTGACAGGTCAAACATCTCAGGGCTGCCCTCCGCTCGCCCATTTACATTCATCGGACCTCCATCCATGGCCTCGTCGAACAGATCCCCATCTAACAGTGGAAAAATAGAAAACGCTGACGTTTCAAGTGTGTGTGATTCACAGAACTGCAGTGAGGACAGTGAAAACAATGTGTTGTTTACCTGAGGGGCTTCCAGCTCGAGGAGAAGGTTCCCTGGGTGCTGTTCTTTCTGACGGCGCTGAGAACGGATCAACTCCCGCGGAGGCTGTAAACACACCAGAACACAATTTAATTTATTCATTGTGAGATATTTATCTCTGATACGGTTTGTGAGCCTGGACTTCGCTCGACTGATCACTCAAATGCTTTTTAATTCTCAGTTTCACCACCGTTACTAATTGCCTTGAATTAATTATGGTCTTCTTTATGCACACTTTGATATACACGCATATAGGGTTGCAGCCGTATATCGTTTTCAAGGTAAACAATGGTTTGAATGATGACTGCTATCAACTTAAAGAAGAAACAAACTACCTTTGGCTGAGCGATATGAGTGCATGTATGCACACACACACCCTCACCTGTGTTGCCAGGGAAGGCCCATTCTCGGCCTGCGGCGTTGAGGCTTGAGGTGTTGTTCTGCGGACCATCCCAGGGGTCCGATGGGGGCTCCCATGGCGGTGGGGGGCTGTTCGAAGTCGGTGGTGCCATCCAGGCAGGATCTGCTCTCGAAGCGGTGCTGCCTTCTTTAGTAACAGAGAGGTGAATTTCAAGAAAGAGGCTGTAAGTTCATCGTAGCACGATGCTTTTATGACTGTAATTTTCTACACGCTAAGCTAACTCAAGGCTCACCCAGGGAGTCCCAGGGGTCTGTGCCCCCCAGGCGGGCAGCTGCCTGCTGTGGGGCGTTTTTCCATCGTGGGTCACTAGGAGGCTGATCTGAGGGCACCGCGAAAACATCTACCAGGTCCATAAAGGCGGTCTGACCACATAAACGGGAAGAAATCTGTGTCAGTTCGGTATGAAGCGTCAGAACTCACTGATAGTCTGAAATGCTTTTGTATTTATTGGTCCGATCAGACCCAATAATCCTACATTCATCATTATCATACGGTTGATTTTTGTCTCTTCATGTTCTCAAAGCATGTGAGCTACAATGTACGGTTTTATTTCATCACCCCCCCATTGAGATATTCCATACCCCAATATTTCATACCCCGCCTTTAGTCTCCATCTCACGTTTGCTCTCCTCCAGAGCTTTCAGGAGCATCGACTCGTCTCCTTGGCGGCTGAGCTGCTCCTGTGAACAGATACAGACACATGGACGCCTTTTGGGCATGACAGCTTCCGGCAAATTTCCCATATTGTCACATCATTCAATATTTATGACTCAGCGACCGCACACAAGCACAAAAGCCTGCTTGTATTTTTTCTTTTTTTTTTCCTAGGCCTACATAGATGGGAGCAATGGATACGAACCAGAACATTCTCTGGTCAAAGAGAAAAGAGCATCACTATGGTCACATCTATTGTGCTACAGTGCGATGGTGCCACGAGAGAGAAAAAAGACAAAGAGACGGAGCGAGACAGGAAGAGAAAGGTGGGGTAAAAAGGTCGCCAGAGATAATGCAACAAGGCGATAGGAATTACGGCTCGTTTCCACACAGTTGCCTGCATGCCCTCGCTGTTCCATTTTAAGGAAATTAACTTGTTAATGGATCGATAGAAACATGATCGCTGGCATGCCAGAGAAGCTAATTTAGCTAGCTAGCGTGCTATTTCCTAACTGTGTGTTCAATGGTTGTCTGGTGTTAATGGGCTGCGTCTGTTGGTTGGGAAACAAGCAGCCAGCGACGGCACAGTAGACTGTAAGCTGTGGTTCCCCTGGTAAACACACCAACCTCTTCAGCTATTCCAACTGCAGTGTCTCTGGGCTCGTTAGGCAGAGCAGACAGGCCAGGTGTCCACAGGGCATGTGACACCTGGTCTGTCTGCTCTGTCTAGCCCAGAGGCCACAGAGGTCAGTGTGTTTACCAGGGAAACTACAATCATATCAGAACAGCAACAAAATCAGACACGATGAGTGAACAGTTGATATGTAGATCACGCAACCAAAAAGGCAGCCTATCAGAGGTGGAGTAGGGCCGATCTAGCAAGGAAAGCAGTGGGATCAATAATAACGTAGAAAAGTAAAAAAAAAAAATGTAGCTACCTGTTGGTGCTCCTCCTTGCTTAGGCTCAATGCTAACTGCAGCTGGCTTTCTTCATCCAATTCAACTGGTGGAGGCGCAGGTTGGGCTGGCTGTGGCGGTGTTGACAGGGGAAGGAAAATGCGGTCAGTATTTGGTCTACAAAGTTGGAAATAGTGTTTGGACACCGTCACAGTACATCGCATGCAACTCTACAGGTTCCCCCAGGCAGAGTGAAGGGGTCTCACGCCTCCCTGACACCAAACCAGAAGAGGTCAGAGTGTGACATCTCATTCTACAGGACTAAAAGGAGAGATCTGGTTGTTAGTGGAGCAGAAGGATGAAGCCTCGTTGGATTAGTCACTGGAGAAAGGTGCATGTCCTGTTGCAGTTCAGGGGTGAGGAGAGTGAGTAGTACAGTGCATGCAAATGTTTCCGGACCGAGCCGTGAGGTCGGTTTCAGTGAAGTGTTATAGGGCGAAGGATGCAAAGGAAGGGTCATCCCTGGTCCCAGCATACTTGTACCTTCATGGCCTCCTCCTTGCTGAGAGTCATAGCGATCTGGAGCTGGGTCTGTTCATCAATGTCCACTGTAGGAGGCGGCTAGGGTCGAGCAGGGAGGATTAGGAGGGAAAAAGCACGCTTGGTTTGTGAAATACAACGATTTAAGATGATTTAGGAGAGAGGAGATCTAATATTTGGATCTCAGTTTGATCATTAAAATCACAACGGATAGGTTTAAGTGCACAAGTTGAAACTGCCCAGCATTAATATATTCCCACAGTAGCTGACAGGAGTCACAGAGGTCAGCAGCCGCCCTTGCCATGGAGACTGGGGGCGAGCTGTGCGACGCTCGGGAGCGGATCAATGTCCACATCCTGTCAGGCTTCTCACTCTTTCACTCGCTCGCCAGTGAGAAAGCTCCTCGTTGACACTGATTGGTCAAAGTGCCATTACTGACCACATCGCAGGCAGAGTTGATGATATCACTTTCAGCAATAGGTTCTGGGAAATGGTGGCCCGATAGAGACGGACGGTGGGAGTGCTTCACCACCATCCAATGCGTGGGAGCCGTTAAATGTTTTACGACTGCGTTACAAACATAACATGTCAGCAGCAGGGCCGCTAAGAAACCTCTTTCTGTCAGGAGCATGTGCTGTAAGATGAGAGGCTTGTGTGTGCTCAGTGTGTGTGTGTGTGTGTGTGTGTGTGTTATCTCAGTGAGACGTACCTTTTCACTTTCCTCTCGGCTCATAGCCAAGGCCAGCTGCAGCTGCAGCTCCTCTTCTCCACTGGTTGTGGGCCGAGCTTGCTCCAGGTCCGGAGCGACTCGAGGAGAGGAAGAGGAGGCTACAGGGATAGAAAAAGAAAAAGGGGTCGGGTGTTAAGACGGAACCATTCACAGATGGGAATATGATGGAAAACAAAGAAAGAAACACTGATATTTAAGGTCAGAAACAAGCTGGCACTGTTTGTGCATGTAAATTTTTTTCCATGGCCCGTTGTTTCAGGCCTTTGCTGGCATCGCTTGCCACGGTCTGCCTAATTCTGCCTGCACTGAGAACAATGGTGCGCCTGTGTGGAGAGTTAGGGTGGTGGAGGGGTAGAGGAATGGACGGGCTGGAGAGGGGCCCACCTTATTACCCCGAATCGTCTGGGTGGGTTCCAGGACTCAGGTCCAGGTTTGGG
>OMLP01045957.1:0-30508 GCA_900302685.1 Spondyliosoma cantharus
TTAGTTCCACACACACACACACACACACACACAAACTGGAATTAACACACACACACACACACACACACACACACACACACACACACACACACACACACACACACACACACACACACACACACACACACACACACACACACACACACACTGCCCTGAGGTTATTGGTAATTTGTTGGTGCTTTGTGTCCTTACTGTTGTTGGATAAACAGCCTTAACGTCAACCCAGCTACTTTAATCTGCCTGTGAAATGTCAGTCGTCACTACAGTCAACTGTTGCATTAAGCTTTCGTTTACCCAATTTCACTTTTGTCCATTTAGCCATTGTTTTTCTCGTTAATAACTAACATTTAGTGAGGATGTAAGGGACTAGAAGGTAGCAGACAGTGAGATGGAAGACGAGCCGTCTCTGGTTGTTCGGATTAACCAATCGGTGGTCTGCAGTGTTTTAACTCCACCTTTTAGTGTCAGATCAGTGCGTCAGTACCTAGACAGAAGGGTAATGAAAAACCAGAACAGCAAGAAACTGTTCTTTTGGAAGCATCCACAACTTTTGACAGTGGAAATGCAAAAATATCCGTTCCTATATGTAACAAAGGAAACGGGAATGAGCCAAACTGCTCGGTCAAAGTGGCTTTTCTGTACTTTAGGTAACACACTTGATCGGTTTCTGCAAATATTTTGGTAATATTTTGCAAAAATGTCATGCAATAGTAAAACTGAAAAAAACGGACATATGAAGATACTCTGAATCATGAATCAGTAATGAAAATCATCATTTAGTCTCACACAGAACCCATTTTTCACATCAAATAAAATTCCCAACCTCATCCAATTACATTTGGTGCAGCAAGGAATCAAATTTTAATGTAATATGTTGACAAACCTGCTCTCATAAAACTGCAATCTGTGAAAGTTGGAGTTGATCTTTTTGATCCAAACCAAGTAATTATTTTCAGAAGCTTTTTTTCCCCCCTCTGGTAATGTTTTGAAGTGATTAACAGTGATTTAAACTGCAGGATACCAGGTGAAAACCACTGACTTACGCAACAAGTGTGTGAACCTTGTCAAAGTGAGAAATGCACTGCAATCATAGAGATCCTTCCTGTAAAATACTCCATGATTATTACATATATTGCAAAAGAATTCAGTCAACTGAAAACTTAAAAAACATTTTCCAGAAATCTCATGACTTCTAGGAAGCCTGCAAATATGAATGTATGCTGGTGTGTGAGACCATACTTCAGCTATCATTCGGAATTCATGGCCAACACCCTTTAGGTCATAATTTAGACATTACTGAACAGACGGTACCTGCCCCCCTCCTTTCCGTTTCTGGCAAGTCTTGCCTCTGTTTCAGTCCAACAGCAACAACAGAGGGAAGGTAAACGTGGAGCTGAGGGGCGACCTCAAGTCATTTCTGTCACAGTTTTCCCTATCAATTCCTTTGTTTAAACAGGTGCAAGATGTCTGTTTAAAAAAAAGGTATTTCTACGCTGGTTTTGCATTTCGACATGTCTGAGGAGGAGGAGCTGATGTGCTCTTGTGATATGGTATTATCAGATCACATCATGTTTCCCCGATTAATCTCCACCCACACCTCAAAGCTCCTTCGTCACCAACCGCTGAGACGCCAAAGATTTTTGACTGCCAAGACATTCAGGTCCCACAAGAGCACGCTTTCTTCCTGACATTTCTGCATTAAAGTCACAGGGCCACAGTGTGACATACAAATGTGAGTGTGTGTGTGAAGGCCTATAGTCTTTTCTTCAAGAGACACACGGTTTCCATTTTCATGTCACAGGTAAAACGCACAGACGGACAGAAACACACATTCAAAGTACACATGACAAGGTAGTGTAGCTTCACGTGTAATGTCAGACGAATCCAACCTCCCCTCACTATATGACACCTTCCCGTCTCACCCCACCATTACGCTGTTCTCTGGTTGCGTGTCTTGAGTGCGGGTGATTGTTACATACCAGCATCTTGCCAGGTACATGTGCTCCTTGACAAAGACCGACCCAGAGAGCAGGATGTACCAACAGGTAGCGATGCTGTCGGGGCTGAAAAAGACAGAGAGAAAGAACATACTCGTATGAAACACTGCAGTCTGTACTTCATGCCACCTCCCAATGTAAGAAATGTTACAACGCATCAATTGTAAACCTTCAGCATTATTATTTCTGAACTTTTGTGACATTTCATATTTGAATTTTATCAACTGAATGACGTCTGTGTAGGTTGGTTGGATTTTTCAAATTTATTTAACTTCCCAGTTGCTTTTGGACTCTTAAAGTTAAGGACAAGTCCTGCCCAAGTTTAAACCCACCGCAATGTCTCCGATTGATTTATGGGCTACAGTTTTTTCCCCTTCAAGTTCGGTATTGTTTATTTGGAGCCAGAAGTGACCATATTCAGACAAGAGGGTGGAGCTGTGGAGGATATCCTGACTGGATCTGACTGAGAACCAGAGGACATGCCGTGTCAGCAACTTGTCAAACACGAGGTAGCCAAGTCCTAAAGCGTACCATGCTTTATTGTCTATTTTGCCGTAAATGTGACCATAATTTACAAAATGAACACCATGCTGTGTTGAAAAGGACTTGAACCAAGCAACTGGGACAATGAACTCATCCGGAAACAGTTAAAAAAAAAGCTATAAATCAAGTGAGACTTAGGGTGAGTTTGTCATAAGCTTACACACAATCAGAGTCGCCTCCTGCTGGTCATTAGAAAGAATGAGGTTTGAGGCCTTTAGACTGAATCTGAATCTTCACTTCACACATTTTTGCTAAATAGTCCCAAAAACAGCACATTATAGGATTACAAAAATAGTCAAATAACCTGCTATTACAAGAGGTCTAGCGATGTGCTCTTTTTTTCTTTGCTCTCAAAGTAGAGCTCATTGTACGTAGCATGTATTAAGTTTACTGAAGTTGAAACTCCAATTCTTGTGTGGAGGGGTTCCATTACCTCAGCTGCATTTTAGGTGTCATCATAGCTATCTTTTATGACTTGGGGAGAAAAAAGGCCATCCATACATTTATGGCTGAACTGCCTGAGAAAGACCAATTTGACACATTCTTGGGTGGGTGACATTTTTTCCAACGTTTTGAAAAATGTAGGACTTCTGTAAAGGGAACCGAAGACCAAGATGTCTGAAAGGAAACATAAAGTGCACTTCTGAGCTTTGAATCCCAAATGCTACATTATGCATTACCATAAATGTATCCATAGGATGTCAGGCACTATAGAGCCTTGACATAATGTGCATCACTGTAAGGTGAAGGGAATCCATTAAAGATAGGCAGTCACGCTGAAAGGACGGTCATTCACTGCAGCTGCAACATGAGATTATTTCTCTGAAGATAAACACATCCAAAACACGAGCTATCTGACCGTCCATGCTTTTTCATGTGTGGACTTTTTCCATTACCCCCCCCAACGACCAGTCTAGTTATGAATGGAGACACTTGACACACAGCTCTTCCCACTAATGAGCTCTACTCTTCAAAACCACTCCTCATTTCTAAGACTACCTCATGGAAATAACATTTCTGCCTCTTCTTCCCTGACAAAACAGGAGGCAGAAGCTTTCCTGTGTGATTTATGTACACTAACAGTTTCTACATGCATTGAAAGCTACAGAGGTTATTCATTTTCACATCTAGCTGCACCCTTTTGAAAAACATCATAAACCCTGGAGAATACAAAAGTTAATCTTTGGCAGGATGGGAAGTCGACAGGTAAGAACTGTCGCTACCTGATCTGAGACGATTATGTACAGCAACACGACTAGCAGAACTACAGTAAAAGCAGAACTTTGTTTAGTTAGGCGATGATCATGATTACATTTTCTAATATTCTACGATAACAACGAACAAGAAAGATATTTTATATATAATGTGCGGCAGCTAATGTTTCAACTACAGATTTTTGCAATTTAAAGATACCTCTGGCCCTGAGAAATCAATTAAGCATTTAACAGCTGTGAATTAATTGAAAGAAAAACTGACCAATAACATGGTGAATCATCCACTCTGCCATCTTTTTGATTGCTTTTGGTGATCTTTGTCATTGATTGTTTTGCAGTGGATGCTGACTTAATATAATCATGTTTGAAAGAAGAAAAAAGTGATTATTTTCTTGTTGCACTGTTGGGATTTAAGTGAGGCCCACATGATTAACTGCTGTTATGGTTTCATTGATTGCTTTCATCTGGTGTCTGTAGTGTGTGTGTGTGTGTGTGTGTGTGTGTGTGTGTGTGTGTGTGTGTGTGTGTGTGTGTGTGTGTGTGTGTGCGCGCGTGCGTGAAATCTGACTAATTGGACATGGCAGGCGCTTTGTTCTGGGTTAAGGTACTCAAGACTAGGCCCTGGTAAAGAGGCAGGAGATAAAGTTTGTGTGTATGTGATTTCAAATTAAACCGTTGAGGGTCTAATGTGATTCTAGCGAGCATGACAATACATCAACGGCGTGTGAAGCTTCTCTCTCATCCTCTCATCCGTCTCTGTCCTCCAACACTTCCTCCACATCAACACCTCATCCCTCTTCCATCCTACTTCAAATTCCTCATTTCTAACCGCTTCTCATTTTCTCCTCCCTCTTGACATTGCTATAATTTTCTTCTTCTTTCTCGGCAGCATATTCACCTCTTGTTTTCTCTCCCCCTCTGCGGTCGTCTCCTCTCATGCACTGTCTCTTAACATACCTTCTTACATTTTTCATTTGCCCGCCACTTCCTCACTTCTCGTCGCATCGCCCAACTTCTCCTTCTAGTCAGTCTTCCTCTTGACTAGTTTTCCTCCAAATCGACACCACGTATGATGCTAAAACTACTCTTCTTTTTTTACCATCTGACTCATAGGTAGATGTCAACCTGTGCAACAAAGCTTTCACTATATTTCTCACTAACTTTTTGTACATAACTCAACATACATATTGATATATAACATGACCTCACTCATTCTTGACCTTGACATTGTCCATGTTTACGCGCAAGAGTCCATTTTATATATAACTTTAGTTGCGTGGTTTTACAATATTTGTATTATTTATTAACTAAGTTATTTGCTCTTTCATTATTACATTAGGGCCATGAAATGGTCTTAAATTGACAATGATATATTTTATTACAATTATTTCCCAGACAATATATATTGTCCAACAAACCTAGTTACAGTGACAGGGCTATCTACAGGTTTGACGATGTCAAATTTAGCCAGTTCCAGGCTATTCCTAGGAAAAATTCAGTTGATATTATATATTTTTCCTTATCATCAACAAATTTGATTAAAAATACCAAAACACGGGGCGCGGAACCCAGTTCGAATCCTGGCCGGAGGACCTTTGCTGCATGTCACACGCCCCTCTCTCTCCCATTTCCTGTCTATCCACTGTCAAAATAAAGGTGTCTATGCCTGAAAAAAAATTAAAAAATAAAAATACCAAAACATACAATGAACTGGTTCCACTAAAAAGCTGTATCAGAGCATGCTATATCTTATTTGTCTGTGCCAAAGAGCTATACAGATTCAAGACTATTGCTCTGGGTTCCTTACAGTTATAACAATAAAAAAATAAATAAAAAAAAAGACAAGATAGCTTTTTATGGCAATCTTTACATAAAATGTGAAAATGATCATAAAAACAATGCACATATACAGCACACAACATTGATCAAATTCTTCTTTCATTAGCATAAAAGGTGGGCACAAATGCATTCATTGTTAGTATATGAGTAATTCAGTTCAGGACAGTTTCTAGCTGTTAATTTGACAAATTATCCAGCTTTTCTTTAAATGAGTGGATATATTTGTGGCCAATTTATAAAGATTTTTCACTTCAGTGGTTACAAATGGGCTGACAGATTACTGAGAGCAAAGGGCACGCTTTTTTTTTTTTGGTCCTTTTAGTAGGATTCGTTGACATTTATAAGAGTAAAAGAACATTATCAGCCGTATCCTTCAACACAGTGTTTAAGACCAGGTTTAAGACAGTTTTGAAAACTAATGACACAAGATATTGAACTGGGGAAAAAGGAATTTTAAGAGTATAACTGGGAACTATAAAATCAAAAGAGCAGTTTTTATGAGTTACATTACAGATGCATTCAGGATAAATACAATAAAATCCCCCTTTTGTGGCCACGATCTGGCTAGTCGTCCAAATCCAACTTTTCAGTTGATTTAATGAATGCACTTATATAAGTCAACCATGCTGATGTGATGGATTGCTTTTGTGCGTCTCCTTC
Organism: Spondyliosoma cantharus; assembly: GCA_900302685.1. NCBI lineage: Eukaryota > Metazoa > Chordata > Actinopteri > Spariformes > Sparidae > Spondyliosoma > Spondyliosoma cantharus. The sequence goes on from OMLP01045957.1 coordinate 6,254, forward strand.
GTGGCCAAAACTGATACACTGTTATTATTCTAGGCAGCTACAAGGTGTGAATATTCAGGATTTTGTGATTGTGAGGCAGGACACTCTTATTAAAATATTGTGAAACTTGAACTTTGTAAATATAGGTAATAAAACCAACTCATATTTGAATAAAACAAGCTTCCCTCAGCAGCTATTTGAATAAACAGAGCGAGTCAGTGCAGCAGAACAAGCAGAGTGCTTCCTGCACAGTGTGAGAACTCGTACTTACTAGAACAGGATGTGGTTAGCCTCATGTCTCTCATACCTGGCTGAGGTGCACATCGACCTGAGAGAGGGGGGAAAGATGTTAACGTTTTCTCTTCACAAAACATTCATAAAACATTTATCGTTCTCAAAATCCATCACACATCCAACCTAAACTCGTTTCTGAGACAGTTTGTCTGCCGTTTCAGACACTGTCATTACCGTCTGTCAGCTCAGAGTGTTAAAGCGACCTGTTACTGCTCCACAAGCTACATTTCATTTGGCAGAATTTTGCTGCATCTTTGGCCGATTGAACACAATTCAAACAAAGCCAGCGTTTGTAAACACATGTGAAGTGCATTCACAAGTAAGTGTAGCTTGATAACTGGACCGAGGCCTCGGTTAATTTCATCATGTCAGCATGACAAACTGCTATGAAAAGTAACTATGACATCAAAAAAATTAACAAAACAAAAGACACAATTTAGGAAGTTTATTCACCAATTTGCTGGATTATAGTCCATTGAAAAATTATCTAATGCTGTCCTCCCCGAACTCTGGACAAATAGCTTAAATTGTTACCATCTGCTTACTATTGCTAACCAGCAGCCTCCCAATAAACACCTCAGGACCGGGGGGCATACGCAGCCTCCGAGAACAATGGAGGCCAGTTCCAGAACGGAGGCGATTTATGGAGCTCCATGATGGACTTATACCACTAGCTTTGTTGCTACAGTGATTGCTAACTGGTGCTAAACTTAGCTGCCGGTGGCTTGTTAGCGGTCCAATTTGCTATTGCAGTGCCAGGGTGCCAGGAGCCAAACCCTGTGAGGTCAAATTGTCCTCCGGTCACCAGGAGCTGCTAGTTCAGGGAGAGTCGGCAGACCACTAGCTCCTTGGAGTTGGCTGTAACATATTATTAGCATTACTGACTGACTGTAAAAGTGCTTAAATAGAAGCCTATTTTATCTATTCTCCACTTGCTGTTCATGGGAATTTGTGTACACAGATGTGTATATCTGCGTCCCTTAACCCCTACATTGTGGAATTATTTCTTGTAAATGGTTCAGATTATAATCTCACACCACTGTTGTTAGGAGGGCTCAGTCACCCGCATATTAAAGTGAACAGTCTTGTTCAACCGCCATTGTTGTCACCAGCTCAAGCGTCTAACTAGGAAAAAAAACATTCCAGACTTGAAGCAGAACATTTCAAACATGCCTGGTATGAAGATATAAATGTCGAAAGGCTCCTCAGGCTGAACGTCGTAAAGCCAGAGCGGGAAACCAACCTGGGCCAAAAGGCATTTGCATTGAAATTCTAAGCAGTCCATGGTCTTGAACTTGGTTGGGCAGGGTGTGCCACACATGAAAAGTAATTCACAAAGTTTTCCAGAAGGCTACTCTGAAGCTACTTTGGTAAACGGATACGGCCTCATTTATTAGCAGTAAATAACAATTCTGGGAATATTTATAAAAAGACAATAAGACTAAAACTGAATTTTTGTTTTAGTGAAATGTCAACAACTCACCTTAGCTGATGTTCCCTCAGGTGAGCGAGGACGTCCATATGGTAGAGGTTGCAATAGATGGTGTGCAGGTCCTGCAGGACAGAAAGACAATAAAGACAATACAAGTGAACATCAACCAACCAATCCAAGAAGTAAATATGAAAGAGAGAAAATATGAAGAGATTTCATATTTCCACACACAAAATGGGAAAACTCTCACTCATATATCAGAAATCTAAACTTCATTATAATCCTAGCACAAAAAAAAACAATACCTGCACAGTCCCAGGCAATAACAAAAAAAAAACTAAAAAAAACATTTGAAATCATGTTAATATCAGCGCAGTGTTTAGCCAGGCTAGTAATCAGTCTATTCTCTGTGAAGCCATTTCAAAAACTACAATCAAAGACACTTTGAACGATATATCTCCACACAAGTTTGTAAAGTCTGCAGACTGTCAAGATTGTGTGTATTATCTGAAAAGCAAAAGCTTTCAAAAGATTAGCTCATTGTTTAGAGTGTGTGAAACGTCTCAGCAGCGTGTAAATCACATCTAGTGCAGTACTTCGACAGAGGCCACTCAGACGATGCCAAGCGCTGCCTATCAAATTGACACCCTCGAACCAGACAGGCAGGCATGCCACTTATGTACGCACATGACAGCAGTGAGACAAGCACAGAAATATCCACCCACGGCCTTAAAATAGTACTCTATCAGGGCCAGCTGTCAAAACATTAAGAGGCTGACAGTGTGTGTGTTTGTGTGTGAAGGCAACAGCTTCATATAAGCATCTGCAGGAACAAACAAACACAGTGGCTATTGAGGCCACAGGGCAACTAGTTTTAACAGGTGGACTACATGGCTGACTGGTTGCACGCACGCACGCACGCACGCACAGAGTTTCATTACAGAGAGGAACTGATTACTTCTTTTCTCTTAGAAAGTGGCTCTATTTTTTTAATCTGGTGCATCTGCTATGATACATTAAAAACAGTCTAATAAAACAGTTTTATTATAGTAAATCATAGGTCAAATAGTTTGACATTTGGCACCTCCCTCAATCCTGTATGATAGATGTAAAACTACCGTCAGCAGATGCTAACATAGCTTTGCACAAAGACTGGGAACCAGCGGATACTGCAAGCCTGGTTCTGTCCAAAATGGAGCCCAACTACCTCCCATATGTTTTGCAATGATCGCTCTAATGTGACACTTGTGGCTGAGATATGTAACAGAGCCAGGAAAAAGACAATAAACCTTACTGTCAAAATGACACCGGTGCAAAGACCGGCGATGTCGACCGACTGATTTATCAGGTGAACAAAATCCGCGTCCAGAACCTCTAAATCTCAATAAATAACATATAAACCTTCTTTGTATCAAGTATTAAAACAACAGTTCAGCATTTCACAGGGGGCCATGTGTTTGCACTATTTCTTGGTTAAGGAGGACTACTCTTTCCTGGAGTCTCCACTGGCTGACGGGAGGCGCTAATGGCCTTTGGACAAAGCCAGGCTAGCCATTTCCCCTCGTGTCCAGTCTTTATTCTAAGCTAAGCTAGAAGGTTGCTGGCAGACGCTTTATGTTCCCTGTACATACAAACGGGGAGCGTCAAAGAAAAAAAAGTGTGGTTTCCAAAATGTCTTGAACTGTAAAGTAAAGGCCGTCCAACACAAGTTTGACACGAGATCAGATTTTCACTACACAATTAGCATTGCCAGATGAAATCACGAAAATGACATTATTGAGATAGAAATTTTTGGTTGACTCTGTGTTTTTACTCTCGTAGGGAGTGTAGGGAGGTGAAGAGAGTCTGTAACCATCACTGGAGAAAAAAAAAAAGCACACTAAAAGGAAAAGGATGCAGAAGGCCGAAAATCATCACTTGATAATTCAGACGATATTATCATGTGTGTATTATTAGTATGATATCAAGATTTCATTTATTTATTTTTTTAATATCACAATTATCGTGAATATCGGGATATAACGACACCTCTAACCTGAAATCGGCACCTTTCTCCATTGCTGTTGACTATTTTTTTTGTCATTCTGTAGTAGCTGGTGTCCTGTCCAGCATCCTACATTAATATATTTCCTGTAAAACTGAAACGGTCCTCTAAAAGCGAGCACTTAAACCAAATAAGTACGTTTAAAAAAAAAATGCAAGTGTCAATCAGTAGTTCCAACGAGCTTCCAACAGTGCAGCTTCTAGATTACTGACAGTTAAAATATTTTCCCTAACAATAATCCCACTTTTCGGATAAACCAAAGCACAGCTGCAGTTTACGAGAACACACACACACGCAGCTACAGTGCCCTAATCTGAAACTAATAACTCAGAATATCCCTCGCCGACAGACTCATATTTGTAGTGTGTTGCCTTTGTTGGAACCACTTCCTCACTACTGACTTTGTTTACATAGTGCTTAGGCAGATTGAGGATTTGTTTGAAATTATTGCCAAGTGTTTCATACAAATACTGACAGCCAGACACAACTTTCATGTGTACTCTGAGGGAGTGTAACTGGAAAGCAATTTTAATGCCACGACTATAAACTTTTGCCGAGACTCCACAAATGTGATCACAGACTGGTGAAAGAATAAAAGGACCTGATCAAAAACACGGGAAGTACTACAGGATATTACAGCATAACTATAGAACATACAGCATGAGACTAAAAGAGAATGCAGCAGGTTTTTGTGAAAGCATACTGTAGTGTCTTGGTTTCTGTGTGTGTGTGTGTGTGTGTGTGTGTGTGTGTGTGTGTGTGTGTGTGTGTGTGTTTATTAATTTTGTTTAATGTACTTCAATGTCAATATAGCTGCAAAAAATATAACACTCAATAACACATTATTTTTCTCCTCGTCTTGCAGGAATATGTTCGAGGACTCTGCGACCCCGAACTGCAGAAAGAAGAGCGGTACCCCGTGGACATGCACTGTATTTTTGCTGGTGCTCGGGGCCTCTTCCTGGACAGGCTCGTACGGGACACAAGTGCCGAAGTCGTGGTCCCTGAGCCAGGCCGCCTGCGGCTATTGGGCCGGGCTGAACCTGTAGTGATGGCACAGAGCAGAGTTCAGCAATTCGTAGCACTCTTCCAGGTAGGATAAACTTAAGTAACAGTAGTTCACTCTATTAGAGCTTTAGAGACAAGGGTCTTTTCAGCCAACTACACTCCTCAACTTTCTATACATCTGTAAGATGCATTTTGTGTGTAAATCTACAAGTTAGAGAGAAGATTTTCTTGAGCCCATTTAACCTTCTTTGATTATGGATAGTTTATAGACAATAAAAAAATAGGCTACACATTTATCATTTAACATAAAACGAGCCTTTTGAAGATTATTTTCATTTACAGATCAAATTATTAATTATTTAATAAACAAGTTTAATAGTAGATTAATCAAAAATGTGTCAATCATTAGTTCCACCCTATTTAGAACAAAAGAAAATACAGTAAAGCATGACATGCATGTGTTTTCCAGGAGAAGCGAAGTCTACCGAGTGACAGAGAGCCTGCAGTGAAACGAGCGTTCAAGTCCTTTGTGGAGGAAAGGGATGATAAGTACACTATGGAGCTTCTTCTGCTGCCCAGTGCCCTGAAGGAAGAGCTACTGGGACTGGCTCATAGCCCCACTACCACAAACACATCGTCCCTGGTCAGTGTATAACTTTTCCATGTGATTTTTTTTTTTTTTTTTTTTTACAGCAGGACGCATATGCCAATGTGTCCAACTGGAACTTTATCTCCTTATAGTACCTTTTTGAATACAACATTTGAATCAGATTTAGAAAAGTGTAAAATGTATCTACTAGGTTATTTGGATTGTAACCTCTAAATTGTTTTTTTTTATAATGGCCTCTGAGATTTTAAGTTTTAATAGGATAGGTGTCCTGCCCTGACCCTTAAAATCAACATGTGACTGCTCCATCAAAATTAGAAGCTTACAAGCAAGGCCATGTGCCTTAGGAATATATTTTTTAACAGGAAAACTGTCATCATGTTAATATGAAATTGGATATTGATATGCTGTGTGGCAAACAAGACATTCAACTCTAAGGACACAATGAAACAGGAAGCTCTAAAAGGCAGGGAACTTCTTTGATTTGTTTTAGTTCATCACAAAATATGACCCTGAAGTCAAGAAGCCACCTTCACAGCTCCCTCAAAATGCCAAATGGATGCTGGTTGATGAATACAAACATGAGTCTAAAGCTTGAACTTGTTGATGTGTGTGTTTGCTACATAAATTATGAAGTAATAACAGAGAGCTGATGGGCTTGTGAAAATCGGTGACATGTTGGCAGAGGAAATTTCACAGAGGATTCTCAAAGTGCTAAAGCTACTTGGTTTGGACCCATGGGTTTCTGCTGTGACAGAGCTTCTGTTCTGTTTCCTGTTCAGGAAATAAAGGAGGGGTGGCCACCATTTTCAGACAAACTTTTTAAGATGCAGTTCTATGTACACCGCAAAGATCAGCATCTTAACATAGTCTTCTGCACAGCAGGTCAAGTCCCAGGTCATGTACGCACTTTTTGACACTGTTAATCACATTTAAGTTAAGCACACATTTATGACTGGTGCCACTAGACATGTCTGAGTCCCTGAGCTACAGTGTCTGAAGTTGAAATGATGAATTGATGCACGCTGGAGTTCAAAATCTGGACCACTCAGTAGAGGCACTTTCAGAACAAGGTGGTCCACCTCAGCTGATGCTGTCTTACATCAGTATCAGACCATCAAAAGTCTTATTTCAGATTTTACAGCGAGTGGACTTCAGTCTTCAATGTTGTCTATATCAACTGCATTAGTCCAATTGAAAACCTCAAGACTGACTTCATGAAGTTCAGAGATAACTCAGCCAGTCAAGCTCAGAGAGGGGCTGATGGCCTAACATGGCATAAGGAACTGGGTTGTCACTGCCTCACAGCAGTGAAACGCACCAGTGAAGCTGACTGACTGTGTTGTTGCAACCGAATACGTTAAGTCATGAAGAATCAGGAGCTACAGTGGAATAGTAATGTGGACACCAGATTTACAGTAGACACATCAAAGAACTCATCTACGTGTCTAACTCCATGTCTGTGCCTTATGTAAGCTGGCAGCTCTGCCCCACAAGCCTCCCACGGTCAAATAAAACGGCGCCTTATGCCAGCCGTGGCCGTGGAGTTTTAGGACTGTTGTATTGTTTTTTTCCATTCATTTGTGAGAATAATTTGTTTACACAGATTGTTGGCTTTGCATTTAAAACGGTAAAGTTCATACATTTCTGTTTGTTTGGGGACATGTGAAGTAAGCTTCTTGATGGTGTGACATCCCAGCTGTCATTTTTTACTCGCACAGTTTCACCTGCCAAGTGTATATTGAAGCCTAATATAGGAAGCCTGTGTTCATGATCTGACACAAACATCGGGGGGCAAAAATAGATATGATGCTTGAGGTGGCTTTTGTTTTTCTTCCAGATCACCTTAGTAGGTTTGGGATAGCGGGATGATCATGGCCTGTCCAAATGTTGCGTCTGCCTACGCCACTGCTGTGAAGGCCTGTTTGTCCTTGGCTGCAGGAGACTTTTATATTTGTCACAACAATGCAGGTTTAAATTGTTCCTCCTCGACAGAAAGCTCTCATCTCCAGAACTAAACATTTCCGAGAGCAAACAAAGCTTGTGGTGTGTCATTTTGACAGCTGACCTTGTTTCATATATGTTTTAGCCAGATCTCAGGGTCAGTAAATATGTACAAATTATACATCACGCGTGTATAAATATAAGGCTGTCCAAACTTTTGAGATACGTGATCATTCCTCTTCGTCATCAAACTATTGTTCTTACACAGTGACACATTTTTCAGGCGTCGCACATGAACTTTTGATCTTTTAATGCTGTGCTGTTGTTGTTGTTGTGTCTCTTTGTTTTCTGAAAATGCTGAGACAATTGATTTAATTTGACTTGCATTTTAGAAGTTTTAAACCCTTCAGTGTAAATTTGATTATGTAAAATATTTATAAAGGCTTATTTGTGTTGCTGTCCAAGTGTTAATATTGTGCATTTGGCAGCTGTTCTAATTCAGAGCTGGTCAGGGCATTCTGGGAGCTGTGCAGTAAATAAGAACATTTCATGGATCTTTTTGAAGTGAAGCTCTTGTTTTTGGAAGTGCGTTATAAACCATGACTGTATTTATTTGAGGGGACCTTTTTACCTTACTTTCTTAACTGTGGTGATAAAGGTGATTGTCATGTGTTTCCTCTCCCAGGTGCAGCTCAACCAGACGCTGCATCCCAGTATGGTGGAGGTGGACCAGGACCGCTCGCAGAGTAGCACCCCTGTGACAGAGCTCTCCAACCGCATCCTGGACACTAGCTTTGAGGAAAAAGGGCCCGGAGCAGCATCTGTTGTCGGAGGAGGTAAAGCGGGAGGAGGGATAGCCCTCGGCCCCGAGGCCGTCCTGCTCAATGGCACTCGGCCATCACACAAGCGGCGCTCATCTGAGAGCGAGACTCGGGACACAAAGAGACAGTACTCTCTGGAGCGGAGGGACGAGTCGCCTGAGAGAGCGAGAGAGAGGGAACGACAGAGGGACAGAGAGGGCCGGGGGAGCAGTAGCAGCTGTAGATCCAAAACGCCCTCTGCTTCATCGTCCCTGTCCTCTACAGCTAAAGCAAACACAGTTGTAGGTCCAATCATGTTGGACTCCAGTGAAGGCATCTCAGACGACGGGGAGGCAGTGAGCCCGGAAACCAATCTCCGCTGCCTGGTCAATTTCTTCAGGTAAAGCTCATAAAAGTTTGAATATACAATGCAATTCATTATCGCATCAAGGCTATTATTAAGGAATTAATTGTTAGCCAAATGATGTGGTTGTTGGCCAAGTAGAACGTGGGCAATAAACCATGTTTATTCTTTTCTATTCATGGTTTTGTATCAGGTCATAAACACTTTTAGATTGAAGGTAAAAACTTTCAAAAAATAAATTATCAACAGAATATAATTAATAACAGCTTTGAAGTTATGACAGCTATGTATTGTGTTGCGGAGCCTTCTACTGAAGTTGCTAAGCAGCTAACTGCGGCCAATCCTGCACCAAAGCTCCAGTATTTCAGTATAAATACTGCCCCGGTGCTCCTGAGCTCCTATTCCAGACTACTAGCTGTATGACTAACTGAGCTAACTAGCTAAAAACAGCTACAGTGAGCAGCAGTTAGGGGCACCGTATCACTTGAGTAACCCTTATTTGTTTTGGGAATGAATACAACAGGTGGCCAATTCTCACATAGTGCACCTTTAACGATCAACGATTAACTTAATACGTTTACATTTTTCAAGTCAGGCTGAGTGCACATATCTCAATATTTGCATAGAAAGATTACTGTGATTTCAATGTAAGAGTTAAGGGGCATAATCTACAGTCTTCATTTTGTGCACACATATTCTTATGTTCAGCTGAAGCTAATGCAAGGTTTCAGCAGGCAGAGTTGGTCAATCCTTTGATGATGTCTTTTGAAGAATTACATTTTCTTTCCCCAAAGAAAAACATTTTTTTAGGCTGCCTGAACCTCATATTAGCTTGGTTAGATTTAGAGCACAATTACATATGTTCAAAATGTTTACTTTGGAACTGTCCCCATCTCTTACATTGGAAACACATTAATAGTATGGACAAGACTAGCAATAACAGCCACCACCAGCTCCTTCAGTACACATATGGTCATGTGAGTATTGTTTTCAGACAGCCATGAGAAATTGTAAACCTATCCTTTAACACCTCTCTTTTCACCTCGCTGTTTTTCTGCCTTGTCTTACTGAAGCATTTGTTGAAACTCAATTTCTATAGAACCATGGGTTACCAGCAAGAAGTGGTGGAGCGTGTTGTCAAGGAGACAGGACAGACGGAGGATACCTTCCTCGTTCTGGAGAAAATCGTTGAGGAAACCAAGCGTTGTGAAGAGGGGTCAACAGGAAGTGAAAAAGAAAGACGATTGAACTCTGTGCGCTCTTCAGACACTCCCTCATCGTCGTCGTCTGCCTCCTCTACAGTTTCTCGATTCATGGAGAGAGAACGTGAGCGGAGCAGAGCATTGGTAGACCCGGGCAGGTCTAAAGAGAACATTAAGCCCAACCAGCATAGAGGCAGTAGTAACGGTCTGGGTCACCGCAGGCAGTGCAGCGGCAGCGAGACCAGCACTCAACAGGTACACCACCATCACAGAGAGACTGTTGGGTCTTTTTGTCTTTGATAGAACACCCAATGTTAATCTAGCCCCATGGACCATGACAAAACCAAATGTCCATGTTGAAGTGTCTGGCTCATTAAACATGTGTGACTTTGAATGTTTGAAGTCATTGGAATACACTGTGGATGTAGAATAAGTTGCTTTCTTTGCATGATACACATCAGATGATATGATATGAAATACTTGACCACGATTTTCCCTAATCTTGCGTCACCACCATTCATGAATCCATTTAGATATTTTCTTTAGTCTTTTTCTACCCATCTCAAATCATTTCCAATAAATTGCTTCATATCTCATGACTCATCTCGCTGGATCTTAGATATTGTTTTTGTTATGACAGCACATGTTGTCTCATTTTATTGCTCATTTTGGCTCCTCCAGCTGCCCTCAAATTTACCACTGAATCATCTCACTTATGGTTTGATCATAATTATAAGGCATCGATTTCCTACTGATTAAGACTTTTATCTTTATGGTGTATGAACAATGTTATAAACTCAGATAAAAATGCTCTTATTTAAATTTTAGTTGATATTATCAATCCAGACTACAGAATCCACTGTAATTCATGTAATTTATCTCCCCAAATAACAAAAATCATATCAAATCTCTTTTCAGGCCATCACTATCAAGAGAAGTTCTAGTGCTCAAGGAGGAGCAGGAAACTATGAGGTTATTAACATTGATGATGACGATGATGTCATCATCATGAATACCAAAACAGCAGATAGCAGGACGCCCCGGATGATGACAGTGGCACACCTGGACACCCAGTCAGGATCAAGAACAGACTACTTGGCGCGGGGAGGGGGTGGCATCCCACAGAGGGATTACCTGTCGAGAGGAGGGACACAGACATTGGGAGGATCAGTCAAAGTTGAGAATGTGACAGCGCTGCGCAGCACGCCTCAGTGGCTGACGGCCACCACCACCTCCTTAGCTTCTACCCCCAGTGTAGGTATTACCTCAAAGTCCACATCCACTCATGTCAGTGAAGTAGGACATCTTGTGTCCTGCAGTTAAACTTTTTGTAGTTAAAATTACTTCTTTGATAAAAAAAAAAAAAGATAATTTACCTTAATTTAACTTCACACACAATAATTATTCAAAGCGAGAACAGAGTTTGTTCTCAAAGTCTGTAGGGGATTAACTAAGCATGTTGTGTTAACAGGATTAGTTTCCAAATTTGCTGCTGGATTTGGAATTCCCTGAATATCCTGGGAAACGCAAGGAATTTGACAAAGAACTGCTCATAGAATAATTTCACATTGAGTCCGTTTTAGCTTGTAATGCAAATGATGAATCATTAGTTAAACAAATCAGTTGTCTGTCAGCATGAGACCGATGAATAATGTAACAAAATGAGGTAATATTTATATTATTTGTAAGAGCTGAGCTAGTAGAAAACACAAAATGCCAGAGAAGAATCACAGTGTTAAACAACCAATTTTATCTGACAAGTTATTTTCATTTGAACAAGGAGTGTTATTTCTGTAGGCAGAAAGGACCATTTTCAATTTTCAATTTCAACTTTTATACTCAAACTTAATCAATTGTAGATAAAGAGTTGTACTGCAATGTTTATTTCAAGAAGTCAAAAAAGCTTAAGATGTTTTGTTTTACCATGTCACTCAGCTCCAAACTCACACTAATTTTGATATGACCGTAAATGTGCCCGCACATGGTGAAGACTTGGATGGGTGCAGAATTATTTCATAAATCACCTCCTTGTCTTTTTGTTATTTTACAAATGTATAATTTGTCATCCTCCTCAGTTGGCTCAACCAATCCCCAGGCCCTCAGCCTCTGCTTATCAGACAATCGGCCACACAGGGTTTCACGGGATCGGAGCAAGGACTCCTCCTGCAAATGACCCGCCGCCTCCCCCGGTGACTGGTTTGGCTCGTTTCCATCAGTCACTCAGGACTCCCTACACTCTGAAACTGCCAAATGAGCCAGGACGTCAGGAGCTCAGACACATCATCATAGATGGCAGCAACGTGGCTATGGCGTGAGTCTGCATCACATACACACATAAGCAAAAATAAACTCTCTTGGCTTCTTTGCACAAAAGTACTGTACTGTCATAAAGCAGGATATGTCCCTACATTGATGTTTGAGAAGGACATTTAAGTAAAAAAAATCTGGCCCTTTCATACCAGGAAGGACTATTCTAATGTTGTTGAAGTGGCACATAACTGAGAAACCTTCCAGTGGTAGAAAATGCGTATAGCAAGGGTTTAGCTGAAGAAAAATCCTTTCAGATGCACATCAAATCACAAACCTAGAACCAAGGAAATGTTCAAAATAAGAATCTATGATTTTTGAGACTCTGCACCTTCAAGAGAGTAAAGTGCCGTCCCTTAGTCTGTTTCAAAATCTCTCATCTGAATGCTTGGCACTTATCACATTTCTCGATCGGATGTCAGTCTGACAGCATTGTGGCTTTTGGTCGGGGGATTTTTATTTTCATTTTTGTACATCTGCAGTACACATAATATTAGCTCAGCTCAGGGGATATTTATGTCAGTTCTAGTACTTTCAGACTCCATTTCCTCAATTGGAGACACAATTTATGTATGTAAAATGGAAACAAAAATGCAGAAAAAGTTAAACCAGGTTATATGTGAAAATATTTACGGAATTATTTACAGTAGTAATGTTTATTTATTTGGACATTTGCTCTTTCACTCAAATTGATTTAAAACTGGGCCAGCTCTTAACCTCTTAATAAGCAGGATGAAACTCATGATATCTTTGAATCGGAACATCTATAAACTGAACACTCTGGCTTGAGTGGCTGACTGCTGTAGACTCAGGTTTATCTGCTTGTTAAGTGCTTTACCCATTTCTAGGGTCTTGGCTTTGAGCAGGAGGATAATATTTTTACCTCTGCCAAGGAGGTTATGTTTTCACCTATGTTGGTTGGGTGGTTGGTTTGTTTGTCAGAAGGGTTACATAAATATAACTGAATGGATTTCCACAATACTCGGATGGAGGATGGTGTCGGCCCAGAATAGAGTTTACTTTCTGGTTCAGGTAGAGGGACACATCCAGAAATGTTTCTCACTTTCATTGAAAGATGTTTTTGGATATTTTTCTTTAATTTCCCAGTGAATGTGTAGATCGTGATGAAAACATAGGTGTAGTTTAGATGGCTGGTATCTATGAGTGAGTACTAAAGGGGCCTCTATGGCTACGGAGTAAAAGGCGATAAAAGTATATAAGTGAACATCAAAAGACATTACTATATCTTCCGGCACACATGCAGCATTTATTACTGGGTTGAGTGTGAAGACAGAGAGTTGTAGCTCCTGTAATGACAATTATAATTTCACACTTAAAGTAGCTGCACCACATTTTTTCCTTTTTGCACATGAAGCCTTCACCCTTCCCATCAACATGCTATCATCATCAGTTGCACACACACTCTCACGCACACTCATTCCCTCAAACTAAACAAACCATCTGGTGAGGTGCGTGGGTCGTAGCTACAACTCTTATTGTGTAGGTGCACCAAAACTTCACCCACGCTTTCACGTAATGTTGTTACTCATCACTTTTGTGGGTGTGAGTGTAAGTGTGCCCAGCAGTGTATAAGCAGTTTTGACCGTATGATATCGATGAGTGGGTGTGTAGTATGGGGGTGTTTTTCAGAAGAAAGGCATTTTCTAGTAAAAATCTGTTTGTTGCCCAATTACTGGACAAAGCAGAAATAAAAATGAGTGACATTTCATACAAGGAAGGAAGTGCAGTTTTTCTTTCTCTTTGTGTGCTCATGTGTCGTCACACTGCTCATCCAGAATGACCTTGTCTTGACATCTCTTTTGCAACCACTTCCGTTCACGTTCTGTCTCACTTCCATTCTCCCTCCCCTTTTCCCCTGAATTTTCTCTCCCTCCTTACCAGAAGTTTGCCCAAACAGAGTAGTACGGGCACCTCTGACTCGACAGCTTTCATACAGGATGAATGACTGTTCATCAGTATTGGTTTCATTAAGTAATGTGAATTGAGACACACGCACATGAAAATGTGTTAACAGCGTTGAACTCTTTTTCAATTTATGTAAGAATACAGACAAGAACACAAAATATTTAAAACATTTTCTTTGACCTGTAAATATAATTGTTCTAGTGTTTTGTTTTGTTTTTGTAATTTAATATTTATTGAGAATAAAAGGCCATCATCAGTTGATGACAGTGATCTAAAAGGTAAAATTGAAGTTAACTATACATAATTGCTATTGGTGACTTTCACCTTCAATTAGTACTGAGGTACATTAAATATCTGAAAATGTAATCCTTTTATTTAGGTATGAAAAGTAAAATAAATTCTACATGTATAAACTCTATACCATACTGTACATACTGTAGGCTATACTTTGAGTCGACTGACATCTGATCTGATATTCAGCGTTTTTCTGATTATCAGAATAAGTGTTGTTTTTATCTGATTGCCAATAAAATAAATACATTTTAGAATGCGCCCCCTTGGCTCTGATGCAGCTTGCAGTCTGCAAGGTAACTGTAGCTAAACTGTTCAAATAACTGCAGGGGAGTAAAAACATTTTTGCCTCCAAGATGTAGTGAAGTTGCAGTATAAAGTGGCTAAAAAATTAACTACTCAAGTAGTACATGAACCTCATAACTGTACTAGGACAGCACTTGCCTAAATGTACTTTTTTTCAGGTTTGAGGATCAGAATATGTTGTTATGCTGAAGGAGGTTATTAGGTCATGTACACTGTTTCTACTTTATACTGAGGTCTGGAGGTTTTCCCTGGTCAGGCTATGTCCAGGCTTCCACGGTGATTTTACTGGTTGTGTAATCTCTTCCTGCTGTGGTGTCATTCATCACTTTCTCTTTCAATAGTCAGTGGAACTTCCCCTGGGTTTGCATTGCATCTGAATGAAGGTGTGTGTGTGTGTGTGTGTGTATGTGTAAAGTCATGACATGAAAAGCAAGTTTGTAACATGTACGCGGACTACGCAAATACAAGGACAGTGAGTCCTGTCAGATCATGTAGCCTGAGCAATATCAAATTACATCATGGAAAATTTCCATTCACATCCACAATCTTCTTGTTTTCAGGAAGAATGACTCCATCTTCTCACTCTCATCCATCATCGACATGAAAGATTGTTGCCAGTTGTTGTAAAATGGATTCAAGTTGAGGCTGATACTGTTTTGCAGATCATTTATTTTTCTATCACATCCGGTGGAATTACCTTTAGATTATTGTGTCACTATCTGTGCCAAGGGTCCCATGAAACCTTTTTGTTGTTGTTGTTGTTTGGCCAGACCTACATCACTTTGCCAGCGACCTGCTAAATATTAAGTGCCATGCTACTGAGTATAAAAAGCAGCCACACAAACTGTTTACCACAGCTCATGTGAGGCCAAATTGCTGATCAAGATAAGTAACCCAGCGCACAAGGACGTTACCAGTAGAGACATAAGTGACAGAAATTCACATGACAAGGAAAACAATGAACAGAGGCTCCATTCATAAGTCTAACAATTTGACCATTTAGAACAGTTGTATCTCTCTGAGAACATCAGCTGCAGTCTGCCTTTTTTCATTCACAAATCAAGATGGCAATGTAGTCTAGAGCTGTATTCCGTCACAATGATAACGTGACGGTCCTGTGAAGGAAACTGAGTACTGTGGCAGCCAAATGGTTAAATTACTCTTCTTCATGTATTGAACTATACTTTGAGATTTGGGGCACAGAGGGAAATATTTCTCCTGAAAATAACCCTGTTCATTACATGATTTGTCCAACATAAAAATAATTTGAATGTTATCACTGTTCAAAAAACAGATGTCTTCTCTGTTTACCCTGAGGTGATGATCAGTGGAAGGGTTTTGACGTGTAGAATGTATTTTAACCTGTGAGGCCATTAGACAAATGACCTAAATGCACTGATAAAAATAAAATAATCCTCAAAAGACTTGAAAAAAAATCATTTCCGAGGATGTCACTTGTGCGTCGGGCCTGCGGCTTGCAGCAGCAGCCAGCTTCCTGTTCGGTGAGGCTGGCTGCTCTCAGGGAGTTTCTCATCTCTGTTGGTGTTTGTTGTTTGGTTTGTTATGTGGTTTTCTGCCCTAGCTACCCATTTGTTGTTTCACAGCTGACTGACGTGTGCAAACAGACCATGCACGTCAACACCAAACTGAGTCAGCTGATGGTGTGACATGTTGTGTGTTCGAGCGCTGTTTCATATAGAGACCAATCACAATGTTTGTTTACAGTAACTGCCTGGTAGACAACATCTGAGTCACACACTAGCTTACATATGATTTAAATTCTTATTCTTACCCATCTAACATGCTTGTCTGATGCATTCGTATCTCATTAATGACACTAACAGATCAGAGAAGTCTTTTTCCTGTTGGGCCACAGAGTGAAGAAGAGTGTGCTACCTTTAGACAAAATGTTCAAACATTATTGAGTTGTGATCTAGTATGTAGGGTAGAACTGAACTGAACTGAACCAACTTTTTTCTTTACCAATTACGATTCTGACACCTCATAGCATCTGTCAAAATGAGTAACAACAACTGCATCACTTTCTTTTACCCAAATGTAAACTCCGCATACCTCACTTTGTGGAACCCATTGGAGTCATTTCTATGTAAAGTAAAAAGGATGCTGTAGCACTTCAAACTTTATACGCTAGTCTTCTGGGCCTAAATTCCTCTTAATTGTTGTTTTTGGTGGTTCTCTGTCCTTAGTTAGCTTCTTACATGAGTACTTAAACCACATCTCCGCCTTTTTTTATCAGTTATTGACCTCTGTAGCGTCGTCAATCTTACCCCGTGATTTTCACCGTCCGTCTTCTTTTTGTCACCATCTCTCCAGTCACGGTCTCCATCGGTTCTTCTCCTGTCGAGGAATAGCGCTGGCTGTGGAGACATTTTGGAGGCGGGGTCACAGGGAGATCACAGTCTTTGTCCCTCAGTGGCGTCAGAAGAGAGACCGGCTCACAACAGGTACACATGTGCAGGTGTTTGCAGGGCAGCCTTCAAGTAAAAGAACGCTGATGTTTTGCATTGTCTGGTCTTTTTATTGTAGCACATTGGTTTTCATAAAAAGAAACTGGGACTAGCTGGTTAAGGATAATGATCAAAATTAACTACTGTACACTGACTGAATTTCTAAGGTGTGAACAATGTATTTCACCTGTAGCTTCTTCAGGTTTGCTCTCACAGGCTTGCAACAGTAAAGTCATTTTATTGTGCGTTGGTTATTTTTGATCGTCACCTTCATGTGTGCACAGGGAGTTCTGTTCACTGTTTAAATTATTTTACATGTTGCTGTAGCTGGTTTAAAGCTGCGATATAATGTAATGTTCCCACTTCAGGAGTCCTGGGAATGAAAAGTAGTAATATACACGTAATTGTTCTTTTCTGTCATCACAGAACAACATTTTCTAAACCAGCTAGAAGACCTGAGACTGCTCTCCTTCACTCCCTCCAGAGAGGTCTGTGGCCAGAGAATATCCTCACATGATGACAGGTATACACACACACACACACACACACACACACACAGCTTTAGATTTTTTTTTTATTTTGAGACGGCAGTATGAATGCAGACAGAGTGGAGCAGAAACACATGCTTCCTCAGAGTCGGGGATTGAACCACTCGGTCATCGTGGACATTTTGGTTCCATTATGAACTTTTCTCCTCCTACACAAATGTAGAACACTGTCTCCTTTACTCTCACCTTACCCATCATCAACTATAGTCATACTGTATTTTCATAACATAGATGAGTGAGCTGACTCAGCAGTGGACAGACGTCTGGTTTATTATGATTTTTTGAATTTGACAGTAACTTCCCATGCTCTGAATTCTTGTGTCTAATCTCGCTCTTTCTCTCTCTACGTAAGGTTCCTGCTCCACCTCGCAGAAAAAACAGACGGGATCATCGTTACCAATGACAACCTGAGGGACTTTGTCGACACCTCGGACACCTGGCGCAAGATCATTCAAGAGAGGTGATTGTGGATTATGTTTACACAGCTCAGTGAGTCATTTAGTTGGATGTTCCATGACCTAACGGGATACTGGGAAAATCCACTAAGGCAGCTGGATGACACATGTTAAGGATTTCATTTTTATTTACTGGGGGCAGAATCAGAAGCATTGTTTGACTTCTAATGTGCAAAACAAGGCTAACAAGCACACTGAAATTGCAGTTCTATTTAATTACCGACAATGTTCAAATGGCTTGGCTTGTATTTCTTAAAAAATACAAATAAGTAAAGATTGAAGGTTTTTCTTTCAAAGGTTTCCTAATGAAATACTTCTCTGTCATTCATAGTCACATACTGCACCACCAGAGACAGTACTAGTACAGAGAGTAAAGGGACACTTTATTAGTTTTGTGTGTGAAGATGTTCCACCATCTTTAGCCCCATTTATAGTTCGTCCTTTGTGTGACCTATTGATGCTATTCTCTGGTTGTCACAGTTAACACAGACTGAGACTCTGTCTTATGCACACACTGTCTGTCTGTCTGTCTGACTGTGTGCTAGAATTCAAACTCTGTATTTGTTGTTCAGAAATGTTATAAATCGTAGAGAAATCACAAGTCACTTTATGAAATAGACATTTTTGTTTCCTTTTAACTTATAGGTTGCTTCAGTTTACTTTTGTGGAAGACCACTTCATGATTCCTGACGACCCTCTGGGGAGAGACGGACCTCATCTAGACATATTCCTGCGTAAAGACTACAGGTGTGTTTTGCCTGAAGATATATATATATAAGGTTCAGGCCCAGATGAAACACAATTGCCATGACTTAATACATGTTGAACTACTGTTTGGACTTCTGATCCAGCAAATGTTGCCTGTTTGCACGTGCTATGGCAACAGCAGCACATGCAGATGCAGCAAATCTGCCTCAGAATTCGCTGCATTTTTGTTTTCCCAACTGTAAACCTTTTGGCTTTATTGCTGAAACAAGGGGAGAACAGGTGGACTCTGTTTACAGTGCTAACCTGATGTTGAACTTTCATTAGGAAAGATATGTGCACTACTTTTTTATATAAAAATGGACTTAAATAGCATTTTATATGTTCTGTGTTTGTGTAGAAGGAGTTTACATTTTAATTTTGTTGTGCAGACCTGTGTTGTATGTTGATATGTAAATCACCTTGAAAGTTCTCCATCACATCCTTTCACACACTCTCTCTCTCTGATTGTACATGTCAGGAGGGCTCCAGTCACCCCTCCCCCTCTGAGACCCCCAGACTTACGGCAGCCCCCCCAGCAGCAGCAGCCGGTTTACGTCCAGGCCGTCCAATCGGCCCCTCGGACCCCTGCCACCATGCCCTGGCCTCCGACCTCCATGATGGCTCACCCTACATCACACTGGCCTCACTCTGGTCCTCCCGAATGGCATCCGCCCCGCCGTTCCCCTTCCCCCTCGCCCTCTCCTCCTCCACAGCGGTCACCGGGAGAGACATCAGAGCTTAAACGAAAGCTGTACGACATCTTCCCCGACCAGAAGCAGCGGATCGACCGCATCCTTGACGACAACCCCTACATGAGAGACCTGAACGCCTTGTCTGGGCTGCTGCTGGGATAAATAACTGGCACAGCAACGAGAATCAACAGACACACAGTCCATGTACACACATGCAAGAATAAACGTATACACGTCAGCATAAAAAATAATTTATTTCAGCATTTCTTCCAGCCTGGAGGACATGAACAGTCTAAATACTATTTTACATAAAGACTGGTCGTCAAACTAGCTGCTGTTGGCTTCAAGTGTTCTTTCTCTTTCCCTTTTTCTTTGCTCTCAACTTGTTGAAGGTGAACAACACATACAAAATGTTAACAAATGCCATATTTGTCAAGCAGCAAAGTCTATACCGGATAGTAATAAATCTTTGCAGATCCTCGACAACCGTCCACAGGATCCTTCAATTTTGCAACCAGCACCTGGAGAAAATGTTTTAGACCAAGAACAGTGAACTGGAGCTCCATGATTGTCTACCATCAGACACAGACACCTACAGTTCTCTACAGTTTTGGACATTTACCTGTTTTTTTTCCCAACACATGCAAGTTATACACTTGTTACGTTCTTAGACAAGGTGTAGTTCCAGTTTGGAGTCATTCAGCATCAACAAAGAGCAATTTTGTTTTCTCCATTTTCCTTTACAGTATACTGTCAGAAAAAGATCACCAGATTAAGCATCATAAAATCATTGTCGGTAACTGGAGTCCTAAAAACCCATGTTTGGATAGTAGATACATTCATTGGTGAGTAAATGATTCATACTTACCAAAAGTTTTTGAATGGGTCCAGTAGATGGCCTCAGCAGGCAACAGCTACAACATAATCCTTTGGGGGCACCTCCGACTGTCAAAGTTGTGTCCGTTCCTGCTGCTGACGGGCTGAGATTGTTATTCTAACTGGCTGCCTACAATACTCTTACATAAAGAGGCTTTGTTGTTTAATAAAAAGAACATTTTTATAACTAGATAGAGGTTTTGCTTTGAAATCTCAAAAGAGTTGAGTAGTTTAAGTGGACATAACTTTGATGTTTGTCAAATTACATTGCCAGCTGAGCCGATTTACTGGACCAATTCTAACACATTGTGTTAGTATGAATCACTTGCAAGCCAAACATGTACATTTAGGCCCCAGTATCATTGTTTTGGCAGAAATTTCAATGCTCAGAGGGAAATTGCCACCTTTAGTATCATCTCTATGACATGCCCGCACCCCCATATTCTCTGTGATTAGACACATTCTCTCATAGCTCTGTGTTGCTTCTCAAACCTGCTGTTTATAATTGGTTTCTGAAACTGAATTTGCTGCTCTGACAGTCTGTGACAAACATTTGAAATGTGGTTGGATCTGTTCCCAGCATCAGTTGTTCCTGTTCGATACACTGTTCAACAGCGTTTTCAGGAGGATGCGGTCACTGCTTCCACAGCAGCATTTTTTTCATGAGATGGGTTGAGAGTTTTTTGCCGAGTTTTTAGTCAATACGTATACCAGTCCGTCAGGCTTTGGATGGAAACACTACAACGGTTTGGATTTTTGTTGATTATGGTCAATGGCCCACTTCCTTTGTAAATCACTCAACATACTTTTGCTCACCAGAAGGAAAAAAAAAAACCCACAAAGACAACAGACTTACTCAAGTTAATTTGTAATTAGTGTTTGATAGATACATTTAATGCACTGGAGGTAAGAAAAGGTGTGCTGAGGAAAACACGGTTTCATTGATGATTCTTCAGAAAGCTTCTGTTTTTTTTACCCTCATACACCCAGAGAATGTGTGCCGCAGCTTGCATATTTGATGTGCATCTGAGTTTTGTAATATATAAACACTTTATTTCCTTGTAATAAAAGAACATCTGCACAAAAACTTTACAAGGTGTCAAAAAATAAGTTTTGTTCGTACTTGCTCTGTTGTTGTAAGGATTACTGAAGGGTTTATTTCTCTTTTGTTGTATTATAATTCTTTTGTGTATATTGATTTATTTTTTTGTAAATACAAGCATTTTTGGCTACGGCACACACATGGTTTTATGTATGTTGAAAAAATAAAATAAATGCGGCAGTCCCCATAACTTTTTTTCTCATGGTTGTGCGGTGCTTACTGTTTATTCACCTGCTCGCTCATCTGCATTTTGCTTTTTGATTCCATTTTTTATGTCGATGCATTGTGATGGAAAAAGGTTTAAGCATTACCCATTTAAAAGAAAAGTGTGACATTTGGCAAACTGCACTTGTTCACTTTCTTTCCAAGAGTTACATGAGCTGCTGGTTGGCTTAGCTTCAGGAAGTTACAGGTCATCCTGATCAGAAATAGAAAAATGTCAGGTCACCCAACAATGAGTTAATAAGTGAGCCTTAAAGAGGCAGATGGTTGGATTGCATTACCTTTGGATGGACGAAGGCTGATTGTTCATAGTCTTTGTGCTAAATTGTGCTAACAGCTTCATATTTATCATTCAGATATGAGAATGGTGAAAAAAGAAAAAGAAAGTGAACGGTGTATTTCCCAAAATGTTGAACCATAAATGTACAGTGGTTAAAAGTAAATTACATTCTATAAGTTGTTGTTTTTTTAGACAAACTTATATTTTCTCTTGAAATGCTTAGGTCTACATTTTTGTTTTTAGTTGTTGCACTACTGAGTCGTTCCGCTGACATTTTGTGTCGTGCCATGAGTGATTAATAACACTGACGACCACACTGAGATACACACTTCCTGAGAATCAAGTCTTGTGTCCGGTAGTACAACAGCAGATACTTCTGTATGTTTTGCCAGATAGCAGCAGGGATGGGTGTCATCTTGAAGTATCCTTCAGGCTCCGTGCAGACAACTCACTTAACTGCTGCTCTGTAGACGGTACCAGTGATGTTTGTTCCAGCCTTCCTGTCCTGGGGCGAGCACAAACTATGCCAGTTTGTTTCCAGTCAGGTTGCTTTCTTGTTGCTCTTCTGTAAAAGTTGATGAGAACCTCCTCCAGAATTTAGCCTCCTGAAGTTTGTGTAGGAAGTAGAGCCTTTTCTGTGCTTATTTTAACTGGGGTGGTGATGTGTGATGACCGAGATAGGTTCTCAGTGATGGTAATTCCAAGGAACCTATAAACGTTAGCTTTGCAACGGACAAAATGAAAACAAAGCAGATGTGAATCTGCTGGTGGTGTGAGAAGAGAAGACAGCTATCTAGCTAGCCGCCTCCAGGTGAGGTTGGCCTACAATGAGCGCAGCTAGCACACCCCACACATGTCGGCCGCAGCGCTGCACTCTGCACAGTTCAACTCTCAGTACTTGTTATTGTCTGATGTGGTCGGTGGCTTCAGCATTTACACTGACCATGTGACGTTTGTACTTGGCTTGTTTCTCTGGCTCCTATGAAGAAAACTCTTGAAGACCATGAGATACAAGAACACCGCTGGTAGTTTGCAGGGCTGTCACGCACATCATGAATGTAGCGTATTAAGTTTCCTCTCACTGATTTTGGCACTAAAACTCAAAAAACTTGAAACATTATCCCCCAAAGAAGAGTCACAACAATGAACATCGATTTTCCCTTTCATCCAAAACCACAAGTCTGTTTCCAGATGAATATTTATATTTTGAACAGGATGATGCCCCTGTTGTCATAGGGTGAAATGTGTGACTAAAAGCTCTCAGTCTCTCAGGCAGATGGATTTGTTTGCGACTACTAACATTAGAGAAACAAATCATTTGAACCTATGTTTGGAGTCGCATTTACTTTGCTTCTGATGGTTCCCATGGATGTGTTCACGGTTAGGACATTTAATTTTGCTTTTATCACTATCTGTTAGTGTTCGAACAGCGAGAACATTGAGAGCAGATGGACCAACTAGGGATGGAATTCTTCATTTTTGGTTCTGGCTAATTATATTGACAGTAGTCACGTCAGGTCAATGTTATTTTTTCTAAAGCCAAAAAGTCACGATGACATTGCCTCAGCGGGCTTCACAGTCCGTACAGTGCGAAGCATCCTCTATCCTCAGACCCTCCGGTCGGTATTCAGTCATTTTTCTCACAGGGAAACTTCTCACAAGGCGCGTAGGACTGGCATCACGTGAGGAGAGCACACAAAGGTACGAGAATTAAAAGCACTGGGTGAATAAAGCTAAATACAGCAGCCTGTGACCCTGTGTGTGACGGAGACAGATGGCCGGCTGCACTCAGTCAGGCGAACAGATGGGTTGAGAGAAACATGAATTGTGATATGCGTTACTCGCGCGAGTTGCACTATTGCTTACAGAACTTACAGCCAGAACACTGTACTGTACGTCAGCTATAAGCGAGCGAGCAACGACAGGCATCGAGAGAGTGTGTGTGTGTGTGTGCGTGTGCGTGTGTGTGTGTGTGTGTGTCAGCACTCACCAGAGACTCCGGTTCTCACTCCTCTTTTTCCCCTTTTCTCTGTACATTCGTAGCACAAAGTTAAATTTCTCCTCCAACTCTCGTCAGTCGCAGCTGACACAGAGAGCACCTGACAGAGGAAGCCACCTCGCGGGTCGTTGCTGCAGTCAGGTTGATAAACAGGAGTGAAAATCCACTTTAAAGCTTTAAAGTAATCTCTGAGTTGAGCTCTGGATCAAAGCAGAATCTGACTCCAAGTGTTTATTCCTCCAGAAGGTCTGGCTCTGCACATGACTCCCTGTGGTCTCTAACCGTGCAAATAGCTTCCGTCTTAGGTACCATGGTTCTATCTCCTTTGTGATTTCGGCTAGAGGTAGCAGTACTTTCAATGC
>OMLP01045957.1:32395-43841 GCA_900302685.1 Spondyliosoma cantharus
CTTTCTTCCAATATTCCTTCCTTCTTTCTGTCTTTCTTCTTTCCTTTCTTTCTCTTTCTCTTGTTTCCTTCCTTCCCTCCTTCCTTCCTTTCCTTCTTTCTCTCCTCCTTCCTTCCTTTCTTCCTCTATTCTTTCTTTCTTTCTTTCTTTCTTTCTTTCTTTCTTCCTTCCTTGTATCATGTGTGTCATGTTAACATCCTGGGGTTAATGCTTGTGTCCAGATGCCTGAAGGAAATCAATCCAGCCAGCCAGACACTTGATATTGTAGAGGGGAGTACACACACATCACAGCTCAGTGCTTACATAAGGAGCGCACACCTTTTAGTCACTTTGCCTTCATGCAAATGTGTGTGTTCTGTGTCTCAGGATGGTTGGATTCAAAGCAGAATCTGACCTGCCACCATCATTTCCTGTTTCAATGAACACACACCAACAAACACACACAGACACACATGTTTTTGTTTTTTCTTGGCTCCAGATGTTAAGGTAAATTTACACATCCCTTGGCTAAATATAAGAAGGATGCTGAAAGGTGATCTCCAGCCCGACTCACACATTATCATATGATTCCTTGCATTATCTGTTTATCCATTTTCCAAGGAAAATGAGGCCCCAGAGACACAACAATCACCCATGTGTTAACACATATCAGGTACAACATTACATAAGCGACAATGCCTCTCGCAACCTGGCTCTCATTATGCAAATGCATGTGGCTCATGTTTCAGGCAAAGTGATTTGCCAACACAGACAATGTGTGTGTCCAGAGATTATTCTTCGACTGCAGTGGAAAAAACTGATGCTAATCATAAGCAGGTCTGCTTCGGCCAAAAAATAGCTTCAGGAACATTTCCTCCAGGCCCCGGCGGTGTAATGTGGGACAGATGACTGGGGCGCCTCTTGTTGCAATAAAAGGCCTTTGCATGCACAGCATACAGTATGGCTACTGTACAAGTAGTTTGGCAGCACATGATGTCCTGAGACACTCTGGATTACAGCAAGAGAGAACAAAAAACATGTGAGAGACAATAAAACTCTTACAACACTTAAAACAACCTTACATGTATGGCTCCCCGAAACAGGTCAGTGAACACGAGGAACTAAAGAAATATGACCCAAGGTAAAGGGCAGCACACACATTTTGGCAATAAACTCTATGAAAAGACCAAGATGTCGATGCCATGTGCAACATATATCAGAATTTTCTCCTAAGCCTACAGTGCCCTCCTCTGAGAGAACCGAACAAGCTGTCAGTCAAAGTGCGTTAAACTTTTTCCCTCATCTACTAAACCAAAGTAAGTAACCTTTTTACAGGATTCATTATAAATAATGCCCTCGGCTTAATCCAAAGATTTCTTGGGTTATAGTGAACTCTTCAGATTTTCTTTTTGATTACAGAGTAAGTTCCAATTTGATTAAACAATAGTAATCATGATAATAACAATACTTTGGTTGTACACAATTATTTATTTATCCTACAAAAACTGTAGGGTAAATTTTCCTACTCCACAGAACAGCGTCGCAGCATTCTCCTAATCATCTGAAGTAGATGGGGACAAGAATGAGAAAAGACCGTATATAAAAGAAAAAATAAAGATAAAATGACTCCATACAGCTCGACAGTCTTCAGAAGCCCTGACATCACAAACTGGTGTAAAAGACGTGATAATGAGTGAATCACAATTTACATTTATGGGTGATCCTTTAACTTGGGGGATAAACCCAGGGGTTCTTTATTGAACCTTTTTAATATCAGAATCGATGCTACAACTCAACAACACAAAAGTTTTCAGTTTCACAGCATGGCACATTCATGCTGACTTGGCACATATTTACATTTGTAATAAAAACTGTTTTCTGATGTCATTTGTTTCTACTCTGGATCTTTCAGAAGGCTCTACGTAACAAAAATAACCTCTGCCAGGCCTGTGGGCGCAGGATTTGATTGTACCTCCTACCACCACTTTAGAGCAGAGAGTGGGGGGGAAATACGGACGCCCATTATAGACTTGTGGTTTTTTCCACACTTAATGAGTCCACTCAAATCCTAAATCCTGTCTGTGCCACTGTTTCTCTGTTTTTCTGAGTCAGCCTCCATCCTTAATTGCCTTTTCTGTTGCTCTGTGGTCCTGTGTGTGTCATACACAACCCTGTAGTTATGGTTATAAGGACATAAGCAATGCTGTTTGTGCTGCACTTCTGCTTTGATCACTGACCATAGACCATCATTTAATAGCCGGATTTCATAATCACATAATTACATTAATCCACCATAAAGTTCTCTGGTGACCAGAAGAGTTTCAGCTACACAGCGAGCTGGTGAGAGGAAATACACAACAGTATGTAATGTGACAGTTTCTTCATTAATGCTGCTGTCATCATCAACCAGTCACGTCATGTGACCTTTTTCAGTCTTCAGGGCATGCTGCTGTTTAATGGAACACGCAGTCACAAGCAAAAAGTCACACCGAAAGCAACAATATATATATATATTATGAATTAATACTGACGCTCTTGTGTTGTTGGCAGTATTTGATGAGTTGGGGATGAGAATCAACAACATACTATCTTTCTCTAGAATTGCTGTCAAATGTATAAAGTTTTGTTGTAAACACACACAGTGTGTAATGTCTGCCACCAGGCATCTTTCAATCAAAACAACTGAAACAAAAGAGTAGTTTAATACATGAGTGTAATAGGGTAAATCTGGATACAGCATCAGAGGCAGAGTGAAAGCTTCTCAGTGGCACATGAAGCCAAAAAAGACTGAGTTCCTGGCTGAAAAATTACCCAAATCTTCCGCACAGCTTCCATATTGTGCAGCCAATAGAGCATGCACACTTAACTTCCACCAACGGAGCTGCCAACTTCCGGTTTAGCACTCTCCTAACTTTAATGTGGACAAAAGAAATATGTCATGTAGCTATTCTTGGTTTTCCAAATGTTATGGGACAGAGTGGCTCACAAACACAGGGCTGGTGAGGTCCAACAAAAAGTATTCTTGGGCCATTGTGCTTGCAAATTTGCTTCAAAATCTGGCGCTGTTTCTGGGGCCTTGATTGGATGAGGTTGTAGCGTGGATCCATAGGAGTTTTTGCCTTTATTGCTGATGTGCCTCAGGTGGACTAGGAAATGTGAGTCACGTTGCTGACTGCTACTCTCTGGCTTTCACCCCATAAATATAGCGACTGGCGACCAAATGAAACTGTTAGCTTGAATAAAATTGCTAATTTTCTCTGTTTGAATTTTGTGTAAGAGGATCAATTCACCATTTTGGATTAATTAAAGGTGGAAAGGTTGATAAGCTCTATGTTAAATATGAGCTGGCTAGGTTAGCTTACTGTAACACTGGAAACGGAGGGAAACAGCCTGGCTTTGTCCAAAAGCAACAAAATGAAGCTACCAACACCTCTAAAGCTCAATAATTGACATGTAATCTCACATTTATTTAATCTTTACCGAAATGAAAGTGTAAACACAACCAGGTCTAAATGTGGTTCTATAAGGGTTTATTCCATGTTAGGGTTCCATGTTAAGTAGCTTGCTATTTGGCTTACAGTCACAAGAGTGGAATCCTTTAAACAGTTTCAAGATGCAAGCAGCCCCAATAGGTGTATAATAACGACTTACAAATGTTATAAGGTTGGATAATACATTAAATGAGCAATATGTTACCAAAATACAGAAGTAACGACTAACTACACTAGCTAGCTAGTCGTATCAGCTAACTTCTGCTCACTGTATCTGTCGCTAGCTAGTTAGCTCCACTAGCCATAGCGACCC
The DNA here is from genome assembly GCA_900302685.1 of Spondyliosoma cantharus. NCBI lineage: Eukaryota > Metazoa > Chordata > Actinopteri > Spariformes > Sparidae > Spondyliosoma > Spondyliosoma cantharus. The sequence continues at coordinate 36,179 of OMLP01045957.1, forward strand.
AGACTAGCTGTTGAGAGAACTTCAGTGACTTCATTCCGTCAAAACTGGCATTTCTTGACATTCTGTTGATAATATTGCAATAATATTGATTTATTAATGATTCTTGCATACTGCACCTTTAATTTTCAAACATATCAGAATCAAACCAACAATGCTTAAAATACCTTTCCCCAATCCGACCAGCCGCCGGCTTCATTATCGCCCATTTCTGATGCTTGACCTCCCCTGTCACAGGCAGCCAACATGAAGTTTAAAGGACGGGGGTTCAAAACTAGTCTGGCCAGGGTTTTCCACAAGAATCTCAACAGCAAACAAGTCCTCAGTGAGCAGCCTGAGATATCCACAGCTAAGAATTCACATTGGTTTCAACATAAGAATCTCCTGCCAAACAGAGTTACTTCTGGAATTCGCTGATGAACAGAACTCTCTCGCTCTCTCTCTCTCACCCTCTTCTTTCTTTTAGCTCCTCTGTCCGCCCCACCCTAGGTCTCTACTCGTCTCCCCTCTGCCTTACATCCATCACCCCGTCTCCTCACTTCCTTCCTCCCTTTCTCCCCTCTCTCAGATCCCCCCTGCCACCTCCCAAACTATCATCCCTGACTTCTTCCTTCCACGTTTTTTCTTTCCTTCATCCTCCTTTCCATGTTCCTCACCCTTTTCTCCTTTGCGCTCAGTTGGGAAAAGAATAAAACAATATGTATGTTGTTATGTCCGACCAGAAAGTCACATTCCAGCAGCATACCAGCCCAGCTTAACATTCTCTTAGGTTTGGATCTCTCCCGCTTCCTCTCCCTTCCATCCCCAGACCCCTCTCCCACAGGCTCCACACTGCTCCCTCTCTGTAGTCTCACTCCTTCTTTGTTTGCCCTCCGTAAAAACATTCTCCCGCTGAATGATGAAAACACTGACATCCTTTGGTTCATATTGTCTTTCAGTGAGGATTAAAGACAAGACCCAGCCCAGCCACTGTCTGTTCACCCTGCCGCCATCTGCCAAAAGATACAGAAGTCACCGACATGCCACCAGACTACAGAGCAGCTTCCCTCCTCAGGCTGTGATACTCCTGATTCTCAACACTCCACCATGAACAGGTTGTGGGCACCTGTGTTTAGATATTACTGGGCCAAGTGCATTTCAGATTTTCAACACCATACGTGTCAGGTCCCTCTTCTCTCTGCTGCTGCCTGTCAGGTGGTCCCACAAAGGTCACCAAACCTTTGCTGTAGCCTTTTGATCATAGAATATCTGGCAGGTTGGACTCCATTCTCTCAATTCAAAATCAGCTTCATAAACATGAATAGAGTTTTTTATGACCACTATTTTTTTATAGCCTTCTTTTTATTCCATCCTCCAGAGTTTACAGTTCATATGAATGTCATTTGATGCGTCGATGCTTGTTTTATTGTTCTACTTTATCCAGCTACTGTAAAGCTCGTTGTGAATTTTGGGGAAAGTGTTTTATTCTTCTTCTTATAATTATAATAAGTAGCTGTAGTGTAATTCATAATATGTCGAGGGGGTATGTATGCTGTTATTGGACCCTTTTTTATGACAGGACACGTTGAGCATACAGTCCTGCAATGAGCTGGCGACTCATTCAGGGGTGAACCCTGGCCTTCGCCCAACGAGTCACTGGGATAGGCTCCAGTAATCCCCCTGAAGAAGGGGGAACAACATCACCGCGACCCCGTGAGGGAAAAAGCGGCCAAGAAAACGGAACGGAACGGAACGTTGAGCATACACAATACTAGAGCCCAGAAACCAGCTCACCTAAATGGAATGCAGCCATCACTAATATCATACATTTCACTTGGGCTTTTCCTGCTCAGAATTTTTGCTGTGAAAAGGGTCTGTTGTGTGTTTTGGGGTTAGAATGTGTATTAGATATTTTTTTAGGTATAAACCAACACATCAGACACATTTTCATTTTGGTCTGATAATGGTACCTGACTAAAAATCAAAGGGTAACCCCACATATTTTTACACATTTAAGTGTATTTGCAGGTCTTGGCGAATACCACTGCATTTGTGAAAAAAGTGGTATAAATCCTTTTGTGGCTCCAGAGGAAGCTGCATGTAATCTGATCAGTTGCCTTCAGTGATGTCACTCAACAGCTGAATTGCATTGTGGTGTAATGTAGGCTCCAGGTTTTGAAAAGCAAGACGAATGCATGGAATAAAAAAAGCGATATCACTGGTTCTGCTGCATCAATTTTGGATGATTTATTCTTGCAAAGTTTCAGTTTCATAATGAGTTGAATAGTGTTATAGGAGTGTAATTGGAAGAGTGGACTGCTTTTAAAACAGGGTGCCTACATTACCCACAATGCAATTTAGCCACTAAGTGACATCACTGGAGGCAATTTATCAGATTGCATGCTGTTGGAGCCACAAAACACTTTATACTACTTTTTGCACATATGCAGAAGTCCTCCACAACACCTGAAAACACACACTCAAATTGGTGGAGTTACCCTTTAAGGGATTACCAAAGTTATTACTATTCATTCAAAGGGGTACATGAATGTCTGTATCAAATTCCATGGCAATCCATCCAATAGTTGTCAAGACAGTTCACTGAAATCCACAAATGTCTGCCTAAATGGTGATGTTAGAGGTTAAATCAGTGGATTACTGAAGGCATTACGATTCATCCTCAGGGGACCGCTAATGTCACAATTGTTGGCTATCCATCTAATGGTTGTTGAGATATTTCAGTAATGACCACAGTGATTGGCAGACAGACATTAGTCCAGCATTAGCAGGGCTTAAAAGGTGGCATGGTCATTACGTTTAGTTTATGTTTGAGAATACACAGTACTGGCATAGAAGTGTACACCATTTGCCCAGAAAAATGAGGTGCTATTCAATGTACACCTCTTGCAGAAGAGGTTGTATATCATCCATGTGGATAAAGAGCTGACAAACTCTGTATTACAGGATAATTACAGAAGAAGAGGTGGTTATGCATGCTCCATGTGGTGGAGGTGGTTAACTTTATTCTGTCTGATGAGAGAAAGAAGCGGTGTGCTCAGTACATTTGGAGAGAGCGGTTGCCGCTGTCTGTATGATTACAGTAAGACGCAGCATTACAGCACCTAAGCCGTCGCTGAGGACAGTACAAACGGATTATATTTACAAAAGTCTGTTCATTCTCTCACTTTTCTTGTCGTCTGAGTCCCCCTTGCCCTCCAATGCACTCAGGCTGCTGCTAGCCTACTGGGACAATGCACTTACATAACCAATCCCTCTCTGTAATCCCCGCCTGTGTTGCCCCTCCCGCCTCCACCCCACACCACTCTCTGGCTCTGCCAAGCTCTCGCCCTCCTGATGCTGTTGGCGGCAGAGGGGTGGGGGGTGGGGGGACTTCCTTATGTCCAGATTACTATGGAAGAGGCATCATGACCTCTTAATCTTAATCTCACCCAGTTACATGTACGCTCAGTATCAAGACTGAATCACATGGCTTCATTCTCAGCTAGTTTCGTGTCAGGCAGCACAGTTTTGCAGACTGCTGTGCATTTGACTGGGAGAGGCATTCGCTGCTAATTATAATGACAGATACCCAAATTCTCTTGTTATATGAGATTTTTTTTCTCACACAGAGGTTTTGTTTTGATGTTACTTGAATTTGATGCAATGTGTCACTAAGGGATACAATGATTTAGACCGTTCTGGGAAATTCTTCTATTTGTATTAGTGAAATGTCAATGAAGCTTCTCATAAAAGGTAACAGGAAATGTAAAGGCACTCAAGGTAGGATAACTGGACTTTTTGTTACTCGGTCCCCATTTCAAGAGCAGTTATTACAATACAACACAGATCAATGAAAGTAAGATAAATATAACTTATGATAAACACGCTGCCTATGAATTGGAGAAGTGAAAGCCCAGTGAAACATGAACAGCACTGCTGGGGATGGTGCAGGTGGTGTTGGGGAGTGGTATCACTACTATGATTTAATTGATAATGCTTCAAATCAAATAGCTAAAAACATTACAAAAGTGGGACGGAGGCGTTAGATTGTATTCTTGCGTCAATTCATGCAGACATCGTGTTGTAAATGTAGATTTGGCGCAGTTTGAGGCTACAGTCTGCGATTCGTGCAGAGCGCGCCCCCGCGACAAACTTCAACAACTGTGCGCGCTCCGGAGCGGCTGGTACTTAACGCCTGGCGTCTCGTCTCTGCTACAGGAGCTGTGCGAATGTGTACACCGAGCTAACGAATGAAAGACGATAAAGAGGGATCCTGTGTCTACCACCTTGCCATACATTCACCCATTAATCTGCCGTGAGCTGAAGGATTATTCGTCCGAGGTAAACGGGTGTGCCGACATCGGATTTTCGAGTGTAGTGTGTGCTGGGAAAAACAACAGCCCTGCTGTAGCAGACGTTAGCTTCCTTCATTAGCGCGCTGCTAATGTTGGCTGTTAGCTAGCTAGCTAGCTCTGCTTTGGCAAAAAGCTTGCTAGCCGTGTCGGTAGTCTGTCTGTTGCTTTTTAAGGTGCACGGCTGTCTGCGGTGTGTAGTCGATGGGAATGTCTGGTGGGCAAACGTTGTTGTTAACGTCCGCTCAAGTGTGCACGAAGAACGTTAAGGCACCTTTTTCCTAGCTTGTTCACACAGTTGCTAAGCTAACAAGTCACCAATTCAGCTAGCTAGTGTGCTAAGGGGCACTGCTTTACGGCAAGACGAGGCCTTGTATGTCTGTACGTTAACAGTTAGTGCTAGCTCGGCTACGCCGTCGTCTGCCTGGTCAGACAAGGCCATTTTGCTCTCAAAGCAGGTTAGTTCAGGTCAACAGAAACCCATCATGGCATTGTTTTGTGTAGCAGTGTTACAGGCATAACCTGGTTTAATGACGGCTGTGGAGGAAGTGATGACTAATGTTTACTCAAAGTAACGATGGTGGCTGCTGACAGATGCACCGTGACTGTGTGTTTGACCTGACTCTAAGGGGAGGACGAGTGAATGTCAGCTTTTAGTTGTTGTCGTTCCTCAGATCGCTCTCATCATCATCTTCTTCATCATCTTCTTCTTCATTACTCGCTCACCTGTGTGTGCATCGCTCGTGCAGCAGCTGAACAGCGCGCACACCTGTCGATCTGTTATGAGCCATGCTGTCAGAAACTCCAATGCTATCACTGTGTGACCTTATGATAAAGTGACTTCAGTCTATTAGGAGAGTGTTATGTCTGTTGTATTTCCGGTTATTACGGTCTCGGACATGGTTGAGATGGGATGGATCTTATGCTGGGAGCTGCCCGAGATCACCAAACTTAATGAGCTCATAAGAATGACAGGGTGTACAGTAAGTTGCCCAGGGATAAAATGTGCAACATCAGTTCAGTATCTTCTTCATATTGAAGTGACTCCAGTGTCATCATCAGTGCAAAGACCGCAGATGTATAAATGCCGTCACATGACAGGCAAAACTGGAACAGTGTGTTATGTTTGGGAGTTTGCCCATTGGCCTGCATCCTATAGTGATGGGAGATTAATTATTAACAGTTGGGAATATAGGATATAGAATGATTTTTGAATTTTTTTTGTTTTTGTTTTTTTTATTCTTTAAGCCAAAGGTTTTCAGTCTTTACACAAAAGACAAGAACACACGCAGAAGGATCAAAATGTCCCACTTTGACTCTGTGATTGTATGAAAGTAGCCACTGAACTGGCTGATGAGCCTGTTTACTAATGTTTTGGATGACCAGAAATTACTTTGCATGGGGTAAGATAGAGACATGTGGTCTGACCAAGCTAGAGTACTCAGCAAGTGCAGCCACAGTATAGTCAGCCATCGCATTTGTGGCAGTGACGTGCAGATGTGCGTCAGGTATTTGTTGAGCGTGATTTCAGCTCTCTGACTAACTGCATCTCATCAATATGAAAATACACAAATGCTTGTGAACCTAGCTTATAGCATATTGCATAAAAATAGAAAGTGCGTTCTTCCTACAACAGAGTAGTTTTCAGAAGATACGACATCCCATATAACATAAAAGTGGAGGCTTCCTTGGAGAGGCTAAACCCCCTCTGACATGTTTTTTATTTTGCTGCTATAGATGGCACACAAAGGTTGTATTTAATAACTTTTATACATTAATTTGAAAATTTATTATTAATTATTAGTCATCTTGATGAAATAGGGGAAATTTTAAGCCATTTATTTTGCATGGACATAAAAGACCCTCGTTTGTTGCCTCTTTTTAGAATTGCGAGACAGTGTTTTTCAACACTTTTGTCAATTTCTCATGGAAAAGAGTGCTAAAGGGGACTGTTGTTGCTGTTCATATCATTTCACTGTTGTTGTGATTACAAAGGTTACTCTTAACATTTAAAACAAAATATTCTAGTCAGTCAAATATCAAAAATAATCTATTGTTGAGACAAAAGCAACATGTGCGGTTTGTGGAGTAAATGGAGCAACGAGTTAGAATCTACATACATCTGTTAGAATTATGTGACTTGGAAACATTGGGTGTTTATGCCAGATATTGAGACAAATATGTTGCAGTGTTTTTTAGCCATAGTCGCTCCATTAAAGTTCCAAAGTTAATTTCACGCTCTGGTATTTTCTGATATAGATAGCTATGACATAAAGCAGTTATGCCTGAAGCTTGTATTTTGACTGTTTGACTTTCTGCAGTGAGATGACACAGCAGTCATTATTCTACTCAGCAGCAGGGGTCCTTTCCTTTGGATGATTTCACCTCCTAATTAAAACTCTTTATATTGTATGGTGAGCATGAGTGCTACATGATATTGATTATGAGAGAGGTGGTCATATTTGTTGCAGATTGAAGTTTCAGTTTAGTATAGATATAAGATATATATTAGTGGGACTGAATCCAGACAAAAGCCTGGTCTCTAGACCCAAATGAAAAACCTGCCAAAATGTCAACCACAAAAAAATTCTAACAGAGCTTTTTAGGCCTGCACGATATGAGGAAAATCTCTTGAAAACAAATATTGAAGTTTGCATATTATTAACTATACAGTTAATGATGGCTAACATTAGTTTTGAATTGCTCATGTAGGTCTTTATGGTTGTATTGCAGGTGGTGATGGAGGTCGGTTGTGTTTCCTCTAGAAGTTGCAACAACTGCTCGGCATGTTTTACACAGCACCTGTGTTTGTAACACGTCGTCTCTCCTGAATCCAAAATAAGTCCATATAGCAGAAGTGCTGTTTCTTTTCACCACAAGGTCTTCGTCGACCACATTTTCATCGCTTTTCTCTCCTCCCTCAGCCATCATAACCTGGCAATCACCACCAAGCTGATGCCGATTAATTTTGTCAGGGTAGCTAACGGCTAGCTGGGGCTTCCTCTGATTGGCCCTTGTATCCAGGGCTCCGTCTGATGCATGCATGGTGCATGTAAACAAAATTATTTTTCTTATCCATCTCGTGTCAGGAAGTCTTTTGCGATGTGTTTATCGCACACATTCATATCCTGATGACGATGAAAATTCGATTTATCGGGAAGCCCTAGAACTTTTGTTTTCTTTGAAAACTCTGGGACACCCACTCGCCTGTTGTTCTGGCCAGTTAGAGTTGATCAGGCCTACGAGTACAACAAAACTACCAGGCGAGTCATGCCAGGGGTGTCCGTCGGTAATGCTCAACAAGCTCTCACACTCTTAAAAGGCTAATTACACAC